>JANHGN010025615.1:12389-25840 GCA_024605025.1 Megaceryle maxima | reverse complement strand
ATGCTCTAGTGGCAGGCATGTAGGGGGTTATTTTGTGGTTTTGAAGTTGTGTTTGATCAGGGTATTTAGGTGTTTTTCTGTTACGGGTATGGTTGGACTTGGTGATCTAGGAGGTCCCTTCCAACCATGAATATTCTGTGATTCTGTGAAAATCCAATTAATTCATTAGAAATTGAAAAGTAAGAAAGGAAAGAAAATCAAGGTAATTTACCTTTTAATTAACTAGAATATCAGTGCATTATAAGGAAGGTGAGAGTACACAATGATAGATGAAAATTATGCAGGCCTTGATAAAGAAACTTCAGTAGAGCAAATGAAAGAATAATTGGTGTCAGTGTCCACTTTGAAGGGCAACAGAGACACAAGAATATTGAACAGTGTACAAAACAGATCCTTAATCTTGATGAGCCACCTCAACAGCTATGAACAGACTTTCTATACCATATTATGAAAATCTTCCATCAGAATGGAGTAGAAATAATTCCTACTCTTTATAACAGAGCTTTCCTCAGTAATCTAGAATGCTCAGTATATATTTGTATGTTTTGCAGAGAAACATTATTTTCTGTTATAATAATTTGCTCCTCTTTAGGCTTTTTTTTCTTAGCATAGCTATGTATTCAGAAAACAGACTTCCATTAAGTGACTTTACTACACATGCCCATTTTACAAATGATTAACATGAGGCAAATTAAATAAAATGACTGAACTCACATAGATAAATGGAATAGCTGGGCTTAAAACTGAATACATGATTCCCATGACTTCTTGTAACCAAAGGTTATAATCCTTCCAAAATCATAATTAAAAATAAAATTCAATATGTAGTTTCATTTGTTTGTTAAAAAATAAACACTTACATAAAAGTCAGGTTAATATCAACCTTTATTTATCATCAAAAAGTACACTAAGCAGGATGAAATTTTGAATATGACACCTTGGCCATTAATACTGATGAATGGATTCAATTAGGTTCTCAGTGGATGACCAACTTACTAATGGTAGATAAATCAGTTTTTATAGACTTTCCTACCAATGACAATGCTTTCTATCATTTTTCTTAAAAATCAAGAAGGATTATGGTGATCTAGTTTTCCTATGCTCAGTCTAATTCCTAAGGACAAAGCGAATATGTCAGCTGATTCTGAATCATTTTAACTAGCTATCTATATATGAGTGAAAACTTCAGTACAGAGATTTCAGAAATTAGATGCAGAAATTTAATACTGAAATACTATTTAGAATTGAGTTGCTTCCTCTAGAAAATGTAATTTAGCACCTCCTATCTTCTTTTTCCTGTTTGCATATCAGTAATAATATCCTGTCAGAGAGACCAGAGGTCTTTTCCACCTACCCCTTTACCGTCTCTTCCTGTCAGCAACTAAGAATATTTTCCACTGCCAAAAACTTATAGCCTAATAAGACAAAATAAAAAAAGATTATGAAAGGGAAATTATAAGCAATCAAAAGGGAAGCATATAAGCCAATATTCCTCACTATGAGATAGTAACAGAACAGAAGCTTCCACATTTAATATTCATCATCCAGTACACAAGACTGTGAAGGTTTTGTAAAATCTTCACAAAAGATATCTAATGAATGGTTTAAAAAAGTTGGTTTCCTCAGGGGCTTGTAAACCAAAGGAAGATCTTTCAATAGACTCAGATCAGTAGACAGCGGTAAGTGTATCTCCAAGACAATTAGTCTGTGTATTTAATGCAATTATGAAAAAAATATTTAAAAAAACCCACTGAGACATCCTCAAAACTCTGGAAATGTATGCATTTTTAACAATTAAAAAATATCATATTTTCTGTCTAATTACAATGTCATTTAGAATACCAGATTTCAGAGAGCTCTTATGAATTTTGGCCAAATAAGAAAGACATTGTAAAAAATTATTTAAAGGATATTAATTAATATCAGAATATTCACCCTGAGTTTGAATTCAGCATCCGGTCTTTAATTTGGGCTCTGTATATATTGTTTTTATTTTTCCCTTCTCTTCACTAAATTTTGAACTCTAAGCCACATAAGGACATTTTTTTTTTTTCTATTAATTTACATCTCTCGAGATTCAAATTGCACAAGAGAAAAATTTAAGTCCACATTTGACTTATGGCATGTTAAGATAATGGTGTCAGTCAAAGCAAGTTAACATTTAAAATTAATTTAACATTTTACAAAAATTCACCTGAAATAATAGAAGTAGATGCAAATTATTCAGGTCTAAAATAGAAATATGCACTATTATGGGGTGTCTGAAATACTTTTAAACCCAGGACTGATGCTTAACTCTGTTAAAATTGAAAGAATACAGTGTATGGATATTTACATTTTTACAAATATTAGATATTAAGTATTCAACTGAACTTACCTATACCAACTGATTTCAGGTGGAGGTGATCCAGTTGCTCTGCAGAACAAAGTTATTGCCTCTCCTCGATCTGCAGTGGCATTAAAGGATTTCTGTAGCAAAGTAATTGCAGGGGGAACTAAAAAAGAAAACATTATTTCCTGTTAATAAAAAAAAAAAAAAAAAAAAAAGGCAATTTTACATGTTTCAAGAGAAATTTAAAGCACAGGATAGGATCCTTCACTAATTTTCGAATTTATGGTTACACTTAGGGGTCAAGTTACAATACAAATCCCTGTTCCTATTACTACTTTACTTTTCCTAACCACAAGATTTTTAATATTATCAGGACATTTATATACTTTTATATACTTTTTTCTTTGCACTAGTATAAATTTTTAAAATGTCTTTTTCAGCAGTTCTTCAATTTTCTTACAGAATATTTTGAAGTGACTGAAGTTATACCTAGCATGCATAACACACAAGGGAGTTACAACGGGCACCAATTTAACTATCTCAAATGAAAATGTATCTCTAGTCTTTTTTCTCTTTCATTCAATTATAAAGCTGATATACAACTATGTATGGATGTAAGACAGGGCTTTTAAAACAGGTGTCAGTATGTAATAATGGAATAAAGTAAAAATTCATTAACTAACAAGCTAATAAACAAATCAAACCAAACCCATCAGACTAGAAGGAAGAGGATACCTGGAAAAGAAAGAATGTCAGGGAAAGTAAAAGGGAAGAGAAAAGAAGATTAGAGTCACAAAATAGAGGTTTCTGCTAGCGAGAACATCCTGTCAGTTACTCAGAGTTACCCTTTTTAACTTTAACTTTCACTAGAGAAAAGGAGAAACAGGCAACTTGAATTCATCTGCTTTGAGCTTCCCATTGTACTTCCACAGGCTTTTCTCACAAATTTTTGAGATTTTTTGTTGCTTTGCACCAAATATTTTAGGTTTAGCATTCTGTCAGAAGCCCTTCCATCTTCTCAACCTTAACTATAATATATTATTAAAAAATAATGTACAAAAACTATCAATGATCAGTATGAAAATGTTATTTACTTTTCACGATTTTTAAATGGTGTGCTGAAATCTGTGTTTCACAGGTCACTTCTTTCTCATCTGAAATTGTATGGGCTATTACTCAGCATACAAAACTCTTCTGTTGTGCAATTTATCCATTTTCCGTGAAAAAAAAAAAGTCTCTTAGAAAGCATTTAATACATTTTAGCCATTTTGCAGTGCATTCTAATGTCTAGACCTGAAAATATATACAGTAACATGAGGGAATAAAACAGTATTTTTCCAGAAGTAGTAGATTCTTCACTGTTCACAACTAAGAACTACATGACTATGACAGTTGAGCACTTTACTTGTGATCAGTCTTCGAAGAGATACTACAGTGACAGTGGAATAAAATTTAATTTTTTCTTTCCCAAAGCAAATTTGTTTTTTTCTCACCAATCTTTCTGGGAAAAAGATCTGTTTGTCTTTGGTTCTTTTCTTGTATGTACATAGGATGGAACTAAAGTGTGAATCTAAAAGAGGAAAAGACAAATCAGGCTATACTGGCAAGTCTCTGACATTTCACACTTAAAGCAAAGTGGTAAACTCCAGTCACATTTAAATTAAAACAGTTCCTTTTCATTTATGTCAGTGAGATCAGGATGTCTATGCCATTTATGGAACTTCCTAGACAGTAAAGAAAACATACAGAAATAAATACAGTAAGCCCATTGTGGGGGGGAGGGAAGACACCAATAAAATAAAAAAAGTTTTGTTTTCAGGACTTGAATTCTTTTCTTCTATTATATGTTAACAATTATAAATAAAAACCCCACTGTTATTTAGACCTCACTGTAAATATGAGTAGAAGAGAAATGTTGCAAAAATTACATTTTTCCAAGTAGAAAAAGTTACCTAATCATTAGATTTCAAAGACATAATCCAGCAAAACCTATTTCAATTTATTACCCATTGTAATGGCCCAAAGACTTCCATACATTAGAAACTACATTTTATATATCCAACTTTATTCCAAGATTTTTATCTTAACTACTTTTGAGTAAATTAGAATTCTGTTCATATGTAATCTTTAAAGCATTTTGTAAAAAGAATAACCAGCATAATGGACAATCATCCAAAACTAAAGAGGTTTTCTAATATATATTTACTTATCTTTCTTTCCCACTTTTTAATGTCAAGTCTGTTTCATATATCACTTCTTTCCTATCTAAATTGCCTGGGCTACAGACTGTATATAGAAATACCATATTCCATGAAAAACAAATTTCTACATTCATGGGACAAAAATTTAGGCAAACAGATTTTAATGTTTCCTCTGCAAATTTACTCAGTTTTCTTCTATTTTGTAAGTTACTAGATAGAGGATTTATGTTTCATTTCCAGTCCTTTATCATCAAACTCTTCAGCACATAATCCCAAATAAATAAAGTGCTTGTTCACAGAAGAGGTCATCTTAGTTCAAATCTTTGCCCTAAATCAGAGGATGTATGGGTCACCTGCACCATGGATAATACTCTAACGAGAGGGCAATAATGACAGTTTATATTCTCTTTTTTAATTAGATCTTTGTCGCTATTCTTGCAAAAGGGAATCTGGGATTTCACACAGTTCTACCACAGCTGACATTTTTTGAGCAAAGTTCATATAAGCATTGGAACACATCATATTTGCAGTAATACAAACAATATCAACTCTTCCTAAATAATAAAGGTGACATTAAGGAAACAACATACTCATATACCGTTTGCAGCAGAAAAACATCATACGTGGAAAATTTTGCTACTCTCAAAATTTATCAACAAAACTACCACAATATCAGCCTCTATATTACTTCTGAAAAGGTATTTCCAATGTCATCCCTAAGAGCAAGGACAAATATTATTGATTTAATTATTAATCTCATCATTTTCTCTCCCTACAAACTTTCACAAAAATTTAATAATTTTAAACTGTAAAATTCTGGCATATGTAGTGTGCCAGCTGTCCTAAAGTATTTCTATGTTCTTTAGCTGCAGTTTATGCAGCTTTGGAGACCTTATATACTTCTTACTATGTGTGCATAGATCTTTCTGCAGATTCTGTAGGTACTATTGACATATAAGGAAATAACATTAAAGTTCTAAATTTGAATCATTTTTACATATAAATACTGTCATGATAACTTTTTTCTTTTTATACCAAGCTTAGACTATCCACAAAAGTATTATTGCTTATTTTTTTAAAAATTAGACATGGTGGAAATACATCCATGTAGCTTTCAACAGCCTATAGGTTGCTCCACTTTTTCTTTTTTTTCCATTCATCCTTTTTTCCTTTTCACCAAAGAACACTATAATTTTTCTTTCTTTCTGATATTTAATATTACTCTAAAAGCCATTTTGGGCCAATTTAGTCCTGTAAATGAAGCAGAAAACAGCTCTTAATTGATACCATTTTACATGGGCAACCACGTCTGAATCTCATGGCTTGCAAATCCTTCTCCCTCTTAACATTATGAACTGAAGTCTAGAGGTATGTGAATGTTAGCATTCTTGTCTAGAATCATAATAAATGTATGAAAAACCAAATTTGTGGGTATAATCTACCAAGAAATTACGTGAAGTCAGACCATAGCTTGCAATGTGATGTTTTAGGTTAAACGTAGGCTCTCTCTCAGCTCAACTGCATAAAAATGTCAGAAAGAAGTAAAACCAGGAATTGATGAAATGCAGCACCACAATGCACAGAGAGGAAAGCAACTGGGGGGGACTACATAGTGCATGCACTGTTACATTCTACAATGCATAAGATAATCACTGATTTCCTTGCACTGTCTGTATACTGTCTACAATAGTCTAAAGAATTCTGCTTCAAAGACTGCCTCTTGACTAAATGGATTAAATAATACCTGTGCCAGAACCTGCTCTTTGTCTTAAAATTAACTGCTGAGAAGAAAAAAAGACATTAAACAGAATGCATACATAAAAAATGCCCTTTATGAACTATGTCCTTTCAGACAATAAGAGATATTTATTTTTCAACAAGTCAGCCCTGAATTTAAGAAAAATGTTGAGCTAAATGTTCCATCTTCTGAAATTCGAGTCTTGCAGTGATTGTCAATATTGTGCAATAATCCATCGTTTAAATATTTACCCTGATACAGTGAAAAGCAATGAACTCTATCTACACAGTAGATTTTGTTAAAAATATTAAGCAATTACATTTATATGAAACCAACACTAAACAGACATGACAACTATATTAACCAGTTTAATCACGATGTTTCAGAAGCTGATATAATTTAACATAGGCTATAATAATCAAATAAAGCAAGAAGTTAATTCAACAACTTTTACTCCTTACCATTCACAATAACTATTAAGTCCCGAAAGTCAATTTCTCCTCTGGCTTCCACTCTTCCTTCACATCTGTATACTCCTTCGTCACTTTTATTGATGTTAAGAATTTGGAGATTATTGTTTGCTAATATTGCAAATCGATCTAGAAAGGCAAGTAAGAGATTAAATGGCGTTAGCAAATCAAGACAACATGAGGAACACTAACTTAAATGAATTGTGTGTTATGTACTTTTCTGTACAATCAGAATGCTCATTGACAAAACACTTGTCAATTTAAAAGTACAACATCAGCTGAGAAACTTGGCATTTTTTTCCCCACTCTAAAATACACAGCTTTTTTCCTAAAATTCAATCTGGACTTGCCACCCATAACTTCCTACTGGAGGTTAACAGTGGAGCAGATATCCACATACAGGCCATGAAGGACACCACAGCAGAGCAAGTGGGTATTTGAAGAAGGCTGTGACCCTGTGGGTCCTGTCTTCAGGCAGGACCTGAAGACCCATGGAAGAGAGAGAAACCCATGCTGGAGCAGGTTTGCTGGCAGGACTTATGACCCTGTGGGAGAGACCCCACACTAGAGCAGTCTATTCCTGAAGAACTGAACCCCACTGAAGGGAGCAATGCTGGGGCAGTTTGTGAAGAATGGCAGCCTGTGGGCAGGAATCCATTGGAGAAGTTTGTGTAGGACTGTCTCCCATGGGAAGGACTCCATGTTGGGGCAGGGGAAGAGCGTGAGGAGTCCAGGGGAGGACTGATGAGGAAGGAGCAGCAGAGAACACATGTGATCAACTCACAGCAACCCCCATTCGTCATCCCCATGTGCCACTTGGGAGGAGGAGGAGGTAGAGAACTCAGGAGCAAAGTTATGGTTGGGAAGGATGGAGAGGTATGGGGAAGGTGTTTTAAGATTTAGTTTTTATTGCTCTTTATCCTACTCTGATTTGATTGGTAATAAATGAAACTAATTTCCCCAAGTCAAGTCTGTTTTGCCCATGACAATAGTTACTGAGTGATCTTCCCCTGTCCTTATCTTGACACAAGAGACTTTTGTTGTATTTTCTCTTCCCTGTAGAGCTGAGGAGGGGAGGGATAGAGCAGCTTTGGTGGGCACCGGGTGTTCAGCCAGGGTCAACCCACCACACCTCTTGAGGAGGATGAGAAAGGGGCTGAGTTGATACCTGGAAGTTGGCCAAGGTAAATCCACCATAAGTAGTCAATATTAATGGACTCTTTAGAGAATTACTTCCTGCAGTTCACCATATATGTTTTTTGAAAAATCTACGTACTTCTATTCAGCTTTCTCCTTCTATTTAAACCAGTGTCATCCTTTCAGTATCAGAGGATAATGAGATTTACTAGCTTGCAATTTTAATTAGCAACTGTCATTTTTCACTTTTTTTTTTATTCTGCTAGATTTTTAAAGCATGCTAGATTTCACACAATACAACACTGATATTTCAAAACAGGGATAAAGAACACTACGAGTCTATTCATAGAATATATGTACACACATAATTACAAAAAACCCCATCTTTTTATGCTGTCTGAGTTCTGATTCATTACCAAGAACTCTATCAGAAAATGAAGAGAGAAATTAAAAAATAAAATCTAATTTTGATTCAGCTGGTAGAGTCTTGCAGGACAATGTCCCCCAAATATTTATGCTAATTATGTCTAGTTTATTAGAGTCATGCTTGAACATTAGTGCCATTTCACACACTACCACATACAAATTATATCATCTTGTTCTTTCCTGTCCCTACACAAGTGTCAGAGAGCTGTGTTTCAAAACATTTTGAAAAGGTGAGATCTAGCCTCATCTTAAACATTGGTAACCTTTTGTTGTTGTTGATAACATAAATATTTGATGTGGAGATGAATGAGAGGACTGGAGAATATTTATTTAGCCTTCTGGAAAAAAATAGGGTTCATTTATTAACAGGAAGTAAAACCAGTAAGCATTAGCTGTCTATCTTTTCAACTTTCATTAAAAATAATGTATGATACTGGACAAGATATCCTCATGAGTAAACTAGGTGTAACAGAAGAGAAATACTTTGGCATTTTCTCCACCAATAACACTATCTACATACAAAATGAATACATGTTGTATTATAAGGAAACTTAAAAAATGGCATGTGAACCAAAGCATAAACGTGAAGGATGTACCAGTTCCCAGTATTTTCTATCCAGCTGCATGCAAGATAAAATTTTATACATGCATTATAGTTGCATACCACACCTATGCTATGTTTACAGAAAACTGCTAATCTGATAGTGGAATTCTGACATACCTTAATGATTTGAGCAAGACAGAACAAAATGCACATATTTATACAGATATTTGGTAATATCTGTGTAGCATATTTGTAGTAACGGTGTAGCTAATGTTCTTCAAAGGTCAACTCCAACTATAAACAAATATACTAATGTCTGTACATAAAATTTCTATATTTGCTTTAAGCAATGTAGAATGCATTATAACCAATGTCATTTGAAATCCTAGAATTGTGTAAAAACAGAGCAGGTCACTATGACTCCAGAAAAGATCTGATCAATGAAAACAATCCCATTCACTTTTATAGCTAGTAAAGTCTCCCTGACTTTCATACATGATTCATGACAATTCAGCTCTCAACAGCAATAGAGAAAACCTATTCACAGTAAATGATGCTTTATATATTGCCCTGTTAAACCTTTTAAAATATAAGATCAAAGAGACATCTGGAGGTCATTATTTACCTAGCTTTGCTGTATTTGGTTTTGTGGTTTGTTTGTTTTTTCTTTTACCAAATAATGTTGGATAGCTACTCCCAGTTTCCTACAACTTTGCTTGCAGAACTCAAAAGAGAGTAAAAATGTTAGCATGATCTAGCAATGGAGAAGATAAGGTTTTGGGAACATAACAGAAAGTAATTTCAGCTACAGGCCTACTACACAAGAAGAGTTTTTAAATCCACTTCTAATTTTGTGCACAGGCCTTCTGGGAGAAGAAATCAGTCTTCTCCTTAAATGCAACATACAAATACAGACACTAGTAACTGTCAATAATTTCCAAAACTGAAATAGTAACAAGTTTGTGCTACAAAAATCCCACTAGTTATCACATATGGAACAGAAAAATGGTCAAGAATATAGCAGAAAAGCCATGAAATTAAAGCAATTATATTAGCTTATGTCTTCCTATTATGCCAGTACTAGAATGCTTAAGAGAATCTGCTTTCTCATGCCCCCAAAATAAACTGCAATATACAGTGCAATATTTTAGCTTACTATGAACTAAAGCTCAACAAGAATAATTAGTTACTTCTTTTTTAATGGGCACCACGTAAACTATGACAGACAAATTTGACGCTATTTAATTTTAAATTATGCAAATAGGTTACAGGTACTGATCCTTCATTGGAGATTTTGAAGCTGGAAATGCAATACTAAACTGAGTCTTTTTATTTCACAAGGCATCAAAAAAATATCTTAACTGTAAGACTTTGGGTATACCCTTTTCTGGTGCATTAAAAAATATAAAAATAGCCAAAACTCACAAAAGTTCATGATGTTCTATTTTTACATGATTTAATACATCACTTCCTCCCAAGCATGACTGGCATCTTATTTGGATACAACTTTAGATCAGAACATAAGTATTCTCTTTAAATTAAGAATGGTTTCTATCATTGTACCTTTCCACATTTTAAGTATTGTGAAAGAAAATGTTTTAAAAGACAAGTTTACACTGCTTTGTTTCCTTTGCTAATACTATAGCAGCCAGCTTGAGTGGAAAAACAAATAAAATGGCAATAATAAAAAATTCTGGGATCTTCCAGGCAGCTTTGCTTTTTCAAGTCCTGAGCTGTATCCTTGAAAAAGACTTTCTGCCAAGATGCCAAATCTTGTTTTGTTTTCAGAGTTCAGTTTAACTTCTTTGAAATCTTCTATGTCTCACCTACATTCATTCACTATTTAATGATATATATAACAATTTCAACCTGTTTTTTGTAAAGGTAGAAGTTTTCTATTTCTTCTTAGTCTCTGTGTCTAGATGAGAGAAGGAATAGGATATACTAAATAAGGACGAAATTTAATCAAAACTTTTTTCTTAATGGACATGAGTCTAAGACCAATACAGAAACTTCAAATAAACTCTTTTTTTCCCCCGGCAACTGCTCCACCTAACTATTTTCTTTTTGAAACAAAAATAATATTTCTTTTCTAAAGAACAAGAATTTTAAGAACATACTCTACAACCTTGGGTTTTAGTACATGCAGAGATAAAGACAGATGAGAAGGTGGATAAGCTGTTTAATCAACAATGTTAGTTCCACTCCCATAAAATGTGGAATGACCTGTTTTCCATAAAGGCAAAGACAACAACTGAGACAGTAATGAAAAAATGGTTCACAGTTTTTGAGGGGCTGAATCAAACAAATTTTATATGGCTAATTGTCTCTCTCTATAGGCTTAGAACCTGTATGATTTCGGGAAGTTGAGATGCATCTTTTCTTAACTTTGTATGTCTAGCTGTTAGGGAATCTAGCCTAAGCGGATCACCCATATCCCCAGTTGCTTGCAACTTGAAAGGGTAACTTGCCCTCATAGAAGTAAATTCTCACAATAGCGCAGAAAGGCTAACCACACAGAATTCTCTGAGCTACTGTGTGAGTATACCACAGTCAACACAGTCTTTGGTCAGTGACACGGCTTTGTGTGCACAGTGAAGTTTATCCGTGTATGTTTTAAAAGTTTATTCAGCTCCTACATACATAGTAGCCCAGAAGGAGTTCCTGTGAAGGACACCCAGCAATATTTTTAGCATTTGGACCCTCATGTTACATCTAGACAAAAGTCACAGCTGTAAAAAACTGATACATGAAGGAAGCCATTGCATATGGATTCTCTACAGACCACAGAAACTGGTTCATTTCTACTTAAGCTGATGGGCTGATCAAAATCCTCCACTATAATGTGATTAGTCTTCCTTTACAGCAACATTTCATTGTTAATTAGAATGTATAACTTAAAGAGTTACCAAAATACTAACTGTCAGCAATAGCTGTGACTTCCTCATTCTGATACAACCAGCTGACAATGGGAGCAGGTGAACTAGTAACACGGCAAACAACTTCTGCATCTTCTCCCTGCGTGAACTCCTGTGGAGACACTACATCTCGGAAAGTGAGCTTTTCTGAAAAGGAAGAAAACAGAATACAGTAAGTGTCTTCCAGTTCACTTAGCATTAAAATTGTATGTTAACACCAAATCAGATAAAGATGACAATTAATACTTCTCATTGTGATAATACATAATGATTTCCATAATACAGTTTTCCCACATAAGACTGAAACGTTCTTGGACACAACTTCCACTCTGTTTGTAGAAATGATTCTACAATCATTTTGCATCATGAAAATCTTTGTATTTATATAAACTGAGCATGTTTTATAAATATATCACAGAATCACAGAATGTTAGGGTTGGAAGGGACCTCAAAAGATCATCTAGTCCAATCCCCCTGACAGAGCAGGATTACCTAGAATAGGTCACACAGGAACGCATCCAGACAGGTTTTGAATGTCTCCAGAGAAGGAGACTCCACAACTTCTCTGAGCAGCCCGTTCCAGTGCTCTGTCACCCTCACAGTGAAAAAGTTTTTCCTAATTTTTTTGTAGAACCTCCTATGTTCCAGTTTACATCCATTGCCCCTTGTCCTATCACTGGACATCACTGAAAAGAGCCTGGCTCCATCCTCCTGACACTCACCCTTTATATATTTATAACCATTAATGAGGTCACCGCTCAGTCTCCTCCAAGCTAAAGAGACCCAGGTCCCTCAGCCTTTCTTCATAAGGGAGATGGTTCCACTCCCTTGTGGCTCTGCGCTGGACACTTTTTCAAGCAGTTCCCCGTCCTTCTTGAACTGAGGGGCCCAGAACTGGACAAAATATTCCAGATGTGGCCATACCAGGGTAGAGGGGTACGAAGACCTCTCTCAACCTACTCGCCACCTCCCTTCTAATACACCCCAGGATGCCATTGGCCTTCTTGGCCACAAGGGCACATTGCTGGCTCACAGTCATCCTGCTGTCCCCAAGGACCCCCAGGTCCCTTTCCCCTACACTGCTCTCCAACATATCAGTCCCCAACCTGTACTGGCACTTGGGGTTGTTCTTTCCTAGGTGCAAAGTTCTACACTTGCTGTTGTTGAATTTCATAAGACTTCTCCCCACCCAGTCCTCCAGCCTGTCTAGGTCTCTCTGAATGGCAGCACAGCCTTCTGGTGTGTCAACCACCCCTCCCAGTTTCATGTCATCAGCAAACTTACTGACATTGTCATTTTTCATTCTTTTCAATGTTCCAGAGCCCAATTTTGAAACTAGTTTTTTAGAGGTTTATATATTCAAGTTAATAGACTATTTACTCTCTTACCTCTTTTATTCCTCATGATCTTGTTATTAAACTAAAACCTCAGTTTTATACCATCAAGACCACCAAAATTATTTTGTAAAAGCCTCATTAAAAAGGTAGAACTTTAGCTTCACTTACTGTGAAAAACATCAGATGAGTGAAACAAAATCTTAAAAGCCAGTAGGAAACTAAATGGAAAAACTTAACATTATTAAATTTTAAGAATGTGTAACACTTTTATAAGAAAATAACAAGCCTTTTTTTTTTTTTTTTTTTTTTTTTTTTTTTTTTTTTCTGTTAAGATTTTTTTTTTTTCTT
>JANHGN010025614.1:54547-97178 GCA_024605025.1 Megaceryle maxima | reverse complement strand
TTACAAATCGCTTGAAAGGCTGGCGCGTCTCATCCACTTTTGTCCTTACATCCTATCTCACCAGTCTGTCTTATTGACTGTTGACCATGCTTTTCTATTTTAGCTACCCTACCTCTTGTGCCCCTAGCAAAGTGCTCCCTCTGTTCTTATTTGGGATGTCCAATCCCTCCTGGAGTTCAGCTAAATGGCAGTGTAAGGAAGAGCAATTGCTGGCATTTGTTTGACCACTGCACTCTGGTTTATTGAGCACCTTTTGTGATGCTGAGCTGCATTGCTGGAGCATCCCTCCAGGAGGGCCGCCTGCCTATTGCAGTGCTCTGTTGTAATTTTTGCCCCCTCCTTTACAACCAGGTATCTTGTTACCTACATTGAATTGACAGCCTGTCTCTGTCTGCCTTGTATGCTCGGTTTGCTCCCGTTTTCTAGTTTAAGTAACACCCTTGTGCTTTGTCGGTTTGCTAACAAAACTCTTATCCTATTTAGCTTTTTCTTATGCCAGAAGTCACCCAATACACGATATGGGGAAACCCTCTTTCTGCACAGTTCATCACCTTCACACACACTTAAAGATTCTCATGTTCCTCTACTCTAGCTGGCCCTAGGATGATTTTTGAGAAGTCTGTTGAGGTGTACAGTCATTTTAGCAAACAGCTATTTTTGGAAGAGGAAGGTCAATCTAGGACACTTGCAAGGGACTCGAGGCTCAGGGAGTAGAAAGGGTCCAACTCGATTAAGACAGACATCAACACAGGACATCCAGGCAATAGTCTGGCAAAGAAATGGACTTGTATCACAGAATCTGCTTACAGCATCCGGGTGTATGTTCTCACTGCAAAACTGAGATGGCAGCAAGGGCCAGCGCTGCTTTCAGGAGCTGAAGGCTAGGACTGGATCACTAAAGATAAGTTGCTGTCTCTTGCAGCATTGGTGTTTTTGATGTCCCTGGGGATCAGATCTGACTCTTTCCTTTCTTTAGGAGATTGATAGTTCCTACAGATTTCAGCTTGATTTCAGCATTTCTATTCCCATACATCTCCCTGATGTTGTCTGTTGGTTTGCTCTTCCCAGTCCAGTTCTGACAACCATTGCTTACCAGAATGGTTCCCAGCCATTTCACTGTGTTGGAAACCAAATGAGGAAGTGCAGAAGGGTACCCAAGAGGGAAATCCAGAGTACTCATTGTTGGAAACCTGTTTATCTTGCCTCTGTTAAGTACCTGTCTGTGTAATTCTCTTCTATTCCTAGCAGGAAAGTTGTTCCTTTTGAGTTGTGGTATTGAAGTTTTCACCACCTTTTCTGCACCAAAAATAGAGATGCCTTGCCCACTATTCATAAGTTTGGGTTCTTTTTCTTCAAAGGAAGGAGCTGGCATGGCTCCTTTTGATAAAGAAGTGTTGCAAACCTTTGTGATTGTGTTTCATGGTGAAGTTGCAGGAGAAGACATCTTTTGTTTCTCTTAGATAGACCACTTAATTCTAATATACCCATACTGGCTCATCACAGTGCTGGCTCAGTTTCCTGGAATTCTCCTTGTTGCATTAAGAAAATCTGAGTCTGTCTTACCTATGTGCACCTGAACACCATAGAAAGGACCAATGGCTAAACCTCAGCATGAGGGAATTGCAGAGAACTCAGATTCTTGGCTATTTTAATGAACTTTTCTAAGAAAGGTTCACCATCCACTTGATCACAGGCCAGTGAGAACCCATCCTTGGCCAAAGCTAGATTTGCAAAACTCATTTTGACCCTTCCTATCAATGGCCCAATTAATTTAATGGAAGTTTTGTGCTCGTTTGGGTTGGAAACTAGACGGAGTTGCCTCACACATCAGACACTAATGAAAGCCAGCAGAAAAAGTTTCATTGTATAAGCTGACTCAAATATCCTACTGTAGGTGCTTCAGAATCAATCTCAGGCTGCTGAATTACTTCACTACAACAATTTTTTGCAACTGATAATTAGCATGAAGGAAATCATATGTGTGTGTCTTTGTGACATTTTAAAGACTTGCCTTCTGCGACATAGAATGTGGTCAAAGTACCTAGGTTGTAGCTTCATCTTCATTGTAAGGAATCTGCTGCCAAAAAGTTGATTTTTGTAGAATTTCAAGTGGAGGGGGGAAAAAAAAAAGCATATTTAGGAAATTAATAGTAGGAACAAAAAGTTTTGTCTTGTATGTAAATTTTGAAAATCGTTCTTTTGGTGACGCCTTACATTTGCAAGGTAATTATTGTAATAATTTCATAGGTGGAAGTGAAGAAAGCTTTAAAGGTGGAATATGAATGTGGCTTGAAATCACATTCTGACCCCATTTTCATGCCACTTGTCTCCCAGAATGTTCAAGATAGCATCAAATACTTCCAAAACAGTTCAACACACTAGACATTACCTGCTTTTGAAAGCGGAAAAAAAAAGCACTTAGCCAAGGCAAAACCTTTATTTAATTAGCCACAGTGTAAAGGTTTCTTGTATTTCTTTGCAGTTACACGGCCATGAGAGACTGTGGAGTACCTGAAGGGTAACTCCTACTGGGACTAATTCAGTCCAGACAGCTCCAAGTATGTTCATTAAGCTCTGGCTGGGTTTCACACAGGTGGGGAAGGTTAGAAGGCAACAGATAGAGAATGGTGCTGATTGTGTTAAGCATAAAACACCATCTGTTTCACAAGTAAGAAGGGAACAAAATCTGCACGTCTTGAGGGATACTATCCCGCTGCTAAAAGTGAGCTCTCTTTATTTATTTATTTTCTAATTTCTCGCTACATTTTCAAACTTTAGTGTAAAGCAGCTAGAATGTAGAAACCTTAAACTCATAAATCAGGGGGCTGCTGAAAAGATGTTGGAAGTTTAGACTACCACAGGGACTTTCAGACCTGTAATACGTCAGGAAAAGAGGGAATTTTAAATAAGTTTTATGGTTGGCATGAGAGAGGGACAGGATAGAATGAAGTTTAATTTCAAAAGGTTTAAAACAGAGCAGTATAGGCTTAAAAATCAGTGATATAACAGTAAAAATGCTCTTCCTTGACTACTTCTTTCTCTTCACTTTCTAGTGACCAAGTGAAAAAGTGTTTGGAAGAATGGCACAGTAAATATGTCAATGTATTGACTATTGTTGAATTAGAAAACTTTCCTGAGGGTTGTTAGTTAAGAAGAAACATTACAAGCAGATGTAACTGGCTGAATGCAGACCTGTCTGAGTGCTGCAGAGCTTTGTGGACACTGCAAGCCTTGACTGTGTCCACTTGGGGAAAGAGGTAACTTTCCTTTTTCCTCTACTTGTAGAAAATTCTGCATGGGAAAAGCTCCAGGTGGGAGCTGGTAGCTGAAAGGCTGCAAACTTCTGCTGCCAAGTTTTCTGCAGATCCTGAATGAAGGGGTGATGGTGTCCTCACCCCTTCCAAAATCACCTGTCCGTGGGAAGGGCTTCATTGTGAATCCAGGGACTAAACTTTTAAGTCCCATCTTTTGTAATTTTGGCTTACTACATATAATCCCCAATCTCTGTATTAGTGTGAGTCAGATAAGTGGTGGTACTTAATGTCAGAGCTGTACCAAAAGTTTAGTGCTATTTGGTATTTTTGCTAAAACTCCAAGTCCTGAAATCGGGATCTCTGGGAGTCTCTCCTTTCTCTTTCTCTATTCTCTTTTTCTGCCTACCTCTCTCCCCCTTTAATATTTTATTTTGCTTTCTATGGTTTTAATAGAGTTCTATTACTTGAACAGGTCTAATTTCCTGACCCATTAGATCAAGAATGTTTTTTCCAGTTATTTAGCTGTTAAATGCTGACCTAGCCTTGACTTGTACCAATGAATTGTTCATAATAGAAACAGGGTTTCCAGGAGCTGAGCCAGAGCTTTTACAGGTTAGAGTATGACGAGTGTGGACACATCTTCTGTGCCCAGCATAGTGTTTGTGAAGGTGGAAATGTGGACATCCCGACTGGCATGTGTCCCTCTGACACACAGGTGATGTGTAGTGGTAGAGAGAAATCCCAAAATAAATGTTTATTGGTTGCTTCAGCTTCACTTCTGAGGAGAAGCATCATCGATATTCACTTCATACCCTTTGCAAAAGCCTGTGCTCTTCACCTTTCAGCATTTGTCTTGCAAGACTAGCAGATTCAAAGGCTTTCTTTTCAGAAAATTTTATTGTTTAGAAAAGATTTTTCTTGGGTGGTTTAGCTTTCATCTAGTGCAGATGACCCTCAGAGAAGCTCCTGATGGTGTTGGACTACCTGGTGTGTGTCTTTCAGTAGGCTTTAAGACAAAAATTTTTGGTTTCTTGAATTTCTATTCAAATAAGGAAGGTGCAGTGGAGAATTTGAGTGTTAAGTACCTGGGACTCCAAAGAAGGATGGGTGGGTAAAACCCTCATATCCATCCAAGGCCCTGACTTTGCACTGTGAGAGTTTCTTCTCTAATACAGTTTCAGAGCTCATCTTTGGACTGCCTTGAACCAACACCCCGCATCAACTAGAGCATTTCTAGAGCTATCGTGATGATATTTTTTCCTTACAAACTGTTCTAGAATTCAGGATTTTTTTGTTTACAGAACATTTTAACCATCTGTGCCTCCTCTCACTGGTCTACACCTGATCATCGTTTGCCATTTGAAGGGATCTGTGGAAGGATTCCTAAACCATTATAGCTAAGGTAGGACACTATGTCCTTAACTGTAGAGTGGGGAGAGAGGCTGTCTGCTTAGGATGACTGAGGATGAGCCCACTGAGAGCAGGACTGCCATGGTAGGATCTGTGAGGGACATTTGGGTTTGAGCTGCTTGTGTGTAGCAATGATGAGGTGAAAGAATGAGTAGCTACTGAAAAGAGTTCCCAGACAGGTTTTTGCTTACCTTTCAGAAAAAACCAGCCCATCTTATATGTGGTGTGAAGCCAAGGTCCAAATCTCTTCTCCTTACTGACTCCCTTGAGTGCTTTTCATTGGGGCTGAAGGCAGATGAAACTAGACTGACAGCTGCTGGTGCTTTTAGACCTCCTGACCTCCTGTTCAGCTTTATTAACATGAGCTTTCCTATACTCTTCATCACCTCGTATTTCCCAGCCCAGATACGCCCATGTACTCGGTAGTAGGGATGAATCAAAACACCTCAGTGTCTTCACCAAGGTGGCCAGAAATTTGGTGAAATTTGAAACACGATTAACAATCTTTTACAGTGCTGTCATGTCTCCTGTCGTCTTTGTTGAGACACTGTTCAGCTGTGGCCATGGTTGCTAGTGGGCTGAAAGGAGGTGGCTCTAGGCTGTTGGCATAGAGACTGCCACATAGGTGGAAAAATGCTAACCAGTCCAAAAAGCCTTGACTATGACACAAAAAGTTGCAGTCAGTTTTGCAGCAGCTTTAGCTTCTGAAAGTCCTATTTCACTGGCCAGTGAAGCAAACATTTTGTGACCTAACCTCGAAAGTTTATCGCATAAAGTGCAAGTTCATTATAGACTATAAGGATTTTGATCAAACAATAATTAGCAGCATTTAAAAGATACTCTGTAGCCTAAACCACTAAATCCATTGGTATAGAACATACAGCCGTGGAACATATGTGCATGTAATAGTATCAATATTGAAAGCCCCTACTGTGACGAGCCATAGCAAAGCATTTTTAGTCAACATACTTCTGGGATCGCTAATGATTAATTAGTGTGTATCATAATGTAAAGCAAATGTCACCCCTGCTACCCGGGGCTGCTGTCATTTGAGAGGGGAAACGGTTTCCAGTGGAACGCTGGCTGGAAAATGCAAACAGCATCTCAGCCTGCCATCTCGTGGGCAGAGCCCCGCGGATCCCACAGGGAGCGGAACGCGTCGTTGTTCTCCGCGGCCGTTCCTCTGGTCCAGCTCTTGGCGCTGCTCAGAAATGGCCGACAGGTCTCACCGGGGTGCAAAATGATTTAAAAGGAGAAAAAACTGCAACAACAAATGTTTTGTCCTCTGTCTCTTGCTGGAGAGTGGCTGCCTAAAAGGGGAATGACCTCAGAGGGTTGCTAAGAATGAGACAGAGATTTCTGACGGTTGCACGGCAGAGTTTTGAAAATGAAAAGTAAGCTTTAGGTGCCTAGGAACCATAGTATTTACTGATGATTTCTTTCATAACTAACCTCATTATTTGGAAGTGTTGCAGTTGAAGCAGTTTACAAGATAGCCACGTAGCAGACGGTTTGCCTTTTGCTGTGGGAAGTCCAAGAATTTTCTCTCCATGTATGAGAATCACACTGTGCCTACATTTGTGTTAACTCAGAGCATTATGTTTTATCTCATCCCCCCCCTTCCCCCTTTATTCCTGTTTTCAACATAAATAATACTATTTTATTAATAATTTTTGCTCCCTTTTTCAAGCAGCTTTTTGGAAAATAGCTACTAATGAACAGGAAATAGGGTGAGTTTGGTCCCACAATGAGATCTATAAAAAGAGATTCTTCTGTTTGCAGTGGGCCCCTTTTAATCAAATGGGGCTCCGTGCGGACCCAGGGAGCAGGCAGGGTATGTCTTCTCACACGCTCAGCTAGAACTATTTGCTTACTGAATTTTACTGGAAGCATCCAGATCCTCAGAAGGGGTGTCACAAGGAACTAGCAGGCAACTCTCCTCTCCAGCACTGTTTTGTGCAAAGGGCTGACTCAATTCATTCAGCTAGTGCATTTGTCTCCCAAACTGCAGCGTTAGATTTCGTAACGCTACTGCCAAGTGATTCAAAAAAGGCAAAAAACCCCCTCCAAAAGCACATTACAGATTACAGCTGTGGATCCCTAACTACTGCAATCAGATATCACTAATCTGGGCAATTTGGGTGAAGTTAATATAGTTTTAGTTCAACTTCAATTTAAAAAGGGAAAGAATAGTTTGATTTACCGCTTTTTTTTCTGTGCGTGCAAGTTGAAAAGCGTGCCTGATTTCCGCTATAAATTGTATCCATGCCTCATCACTCCATATTTTTAGAGTTATGCTGACATCCTAAGCACAGTAGGATCTATACTTGACGTTTTAAAGGAGCTTTTATAATTTATGTGGATGTTTGATATAACATGTTTTTTCAATCTGTAATGTGGGAGGGTTACAATTTAAAAGTGAATTTGAACTTTCATTTCAGATAGTAGGAGCAGCTAATTTAAAAATGTAATTAATTTAATTAGAATGTAAACTGTGTAGCATGCATCTATTTTACAATTCTCTGCCTAAACTATATAATGAGAATTTATTATGTAATTAATAAATTTATCATGTTAATGATAATAATAATATTAGCTGTAGTGGACAGAACTTAATTATTATCATTGATACCTAACTAATTGCCAGCATGGGTTTGATTAGTACTGGGTTTTTGCTACTTATTTAACAGAATTAAAAACTTACTCTCATTTCACGTTGGCATTTTTTAGCAAATAAAATTTATGGAAATATTCTATTAGGTATCAAACAATACGATGGGCGTCTGATAAATAATGCTTAAAATGACAGGCTTGTTACTGAGAAATGCACAGAAAATAGCAAGGACAAGGAGATGGGAATTAGTGCAGACAAATTACAAGCAAACTCTTCTGTGATGATCCTGACCATAAACAGTGAAATTACAAATTTTTTAAGTAGAATCTTTTTGTGAGCTTAGAAGACTTTTATTGTGGTTTTCTGGCATTTGCTGACTTCTGCCGAATGGAGTCTCTGCCTCAGACGGTGGGGTGAAGGGCTGAGTGTTTTGGCTTCCCAAGGGACAATTTTTACTGGCTATAAATTTTCTCCGTGGGGAAGGCAAAGAAATTCTGGACCCTGACTTGAACATTTCCTTCCCAGAGCAAGCACACAGCTTGGGGAGTTAAACACAGCCAAACAGTGCCTGGTGTGCCCTAGGGAGATCTGTTGCCCCGTTGTGTGGGGAGGTGTGATGCCATGGGGATGGTCCCAGGATGCAGAGGTCCCTTGCTGGGACTGGAGATCCTTCAGTGCTGGGTGTGATTGCCTCTGTACACACCCGCTCCTGCAGTGTGGAAACAGCATGATAGCTGGAAAACCACTGTTTCACTTAAATATCTATTTCAGATTATTAACCTGTCCAGAGTAAAAAGCAACCACTGAAACATTGCTCAATTATTTTTTCTGAATTTTTTTTTTTAATTCAAAATTGTACTTGAGTTCTGCTTTTAAGTTCATGTATTAGCAAGAAATTGGCAACCTAGAAATTTGGAAATACAAGGGATCCTTCCTTTTCCACAGAATCTTTTAATCCCTTTATGGAAAGGGAATGTGTGGCTTGCCTAGGGTGTTGTTCCACACTGTAGGTTTTTTTTTTCCTCCTTAAAAAGGTCTGAGATATCTCTTATATTAAAATCTCTCAGAAAGAATGCGAAGGAAGGCTCAGAGAAATTTCTAAGAGTTAGGACTTACCAGTTATTTTAACTCTGCACTCTTGACTCTGCTTACTTTATAATTTAGGGGAAGATTGTCAGAAAAAGACTCAGGAGTTCAGAAGTGCTTTTGAAATCTCAGCACCAGGACATTAAACTGTTCTGTGATTCTCCTCTATACTGACCTGGATAGTGCTGGGAGATGCTTTTGTTGTTACTTACACGAGGGAAGTGGGGTCCCCAGGGCACTGTAGTCTGTGGGAGCTGAGCTGTAACGTACTCTCCAGACTCTATCACCAGTGGGAGAGAGACACAGGACCTGGCAGAGGGAGCTGCTTTGACATGGGGTTGCTGTGTTGGTGATCCATAGGCAGAACCCCGTCCAGTTACACACACACATTTTGAAGGGAATACTCACTATCAGAGTTTCTTGCATGCTCTAGTACTGGTGTTCTTGGAAAAAACAAGTTTGGAGAGAAAAGATCAGCATCTGATGATACAATTAGATTTCAGCTCTAAGGATGGTGCACAGCATGACAGGGGTGGGACAGTGGGGTGATTTGTGCCTCTGGACTCCACAGCTCTTTTGCAGTTGCAATGGCCTCATCTGCCTTGAGCCCATGTGTGTGAGCTGGATGAGTGGAGATGCAGATGTGTGAGTTTGTAACATAATGTAATGTGTGTCTTGTGGGAGTAAAACATAAGGATTGCTTATATGCACACAGACACAGGCAGCCTGTGATACGTATCTGTTCAGAGTTATTCAGCATATTCTATTAATATTTAAGGTGTAATTCTATTATTAATGCTTTACATAAAGAGATTGCAGGGGTAGCCTGTGTTAGCTGGAAGTATTCTGCTCCTGTGCTTTCAGTCAATCTTCCTTGGAGCTGCCAGATTCTGAACATGAAGCAATAGAGATTTCTCACTCAAAAGGCCAGCTTTGCAGAGAATGTGTATGTTTAATAAAGTGCATTCACTGATTTTGTCAAGATATTACAGAAGGCTGAATGCTGAGTTTCATAGTCATATAGTGCTAAAATTGCCTTGCCTATTATAAAGATAAAAATATCTTTTTGTTCAAATGTTCTGCTTGTTTCTTTACAAATGAAGGAGTTAAATACTGAAAGGCAGGTGGATGCCCTAACTACTTTAGAAAAAGATGAATAGGGCTGATGGCTAAAGCTACAGGGAATCTATTGAAGGTCCAGATGCAGACATGGCTCTTACTCCACACACAGTTCAAAGTGGGGGGAAGCTGCCTGGGTAATTGGCTATGAAATAACTAACCTCTGGGAGAAAATTGCCCTTGTACTTAATTGCTTGTGTTCAGGGTAACATGTAGCCACCTGGCTGATTAGTGCCCTTACCTATATTTACACCCACCCGAGTTTAAATGCGAGCACTATTGTTGGTCTGGTTGTATGCATTCATCGAGTGGCCCGAGTGGATTAAAGAAAATATGACCACCAAGGTCAGTTTTTCTTTTCATTCTTCTTTTATCTCCTGAATCCTCCATTTCTTACATAAGAAGAGCAAAATCAATCCTAAAGTAAATCCACTGACTTTAACAGAGCAGTAGTGGAATGAATTTGGTCCTAGTTGTTTAGTTTGGTCACATTAAATACTTTAAGTGAGGAAGTAAAGTCTAACAGCCTAATGGAAATCAGAAGGGAAGGCAGGTGAATGAGTGGAAGAGAAGTACTATAACAGAGTGGTGTTTTGTCATGGAAAAAATCTTCATGAAAGGTTGGACAAACACCTCTCAAAGATGACATTGAGCTTTCTTGAGGTGGGGAGATGGGGAGGAGAGTCTTCTGATGTCCCCGCTATGTAGCAGCATTTACGTTCAACTTTTCATCCACTTAAAACATAAGGAAATCTTTTCTTAGTGTAATGGTAATCAAACACTGGAACAGGTTGATCAGAGGAGTTACGGAGTCTCTATCCTTGGAGATACTGAGAATCTGACTGAACACAGTCCTCTGCCACCTGCTTTAGCTAACCATGCCCTGGGCAGACCGGTTGGAGTGGAGAATCCACAGAGGCTGCTCCAACCTCAGCCTTTCTGTGCTTTTGTAATTCTGTGACAGAGTATCAGGTTATTTGTCATTATCATACAGTTTTACATTCATCTTTATTTTCTCTGCCTGGGTAAGTGGTTAATTTAGATGGTTTCCTTATTAGGTATTTAGGGTATTTAGCATTTATGTTTTCAAGCTCAGATTCCAGATGGTCACGATTACTGTTGATAATGATAATGCTTTGCCCACAAACTGAAATGGCTTTATAAAGCCCTTGCATCAGCCAGTACTGAGACTGCACCAGCACTGCTTGCTGTGGCTCCTGTTTCAGTCTGGAGTGCATTAATCACTGTAGTTGCTCCAGAAATGTAATAGTACAAGAAGAGATTAGATCCTGGGTTTGGGTTGGTTTTGCTGCTGATGATTGAGAGCATGAATGAACTCTCTGATCATAAATATGTTGCTAGAGAAGTCTGGGTCTCAAATTCTGAACTAGGGGATGGTGTAGGCATCAGCAGCCACTTTGTTTGTGTGATTAATACCTACAGAGCAAAAAGGGATAATTGGCGAAGACAGGCAAAGCCACATTTCTCAGAAAAGAAATGCCTGTATTTTCCAGAATTAGTCTTGTGTTTTGTCTGGCACCATTAAGTGTATCTAAGAAAATGCAGACTGGGATATTTCGTTTGTTTGTTTGTTTGTTTGTTTATGGGGATTTTGAATATAGACAGGTTGTAGATATAGTTCAGGGTCTGTAATTAATTAACACTGAGAGAGAGGCGAGTATTCCAGAAAAGGAAGCATTTCAACCTATTCTAAATTCAGGGGAAAAAATGGAAGACTTTCCAGTGAACATATGCATGTGAGAGTATTAGTGCACCATTCTGTAATTTCCATGCACCTCAGCTCCTGGAGCCATGCTATTGTGCAGAGTATTAGTTCTCCTACTTAAAAGACAAGAGGATTTCCAATCCCCCTCTTGGTGAACAGTTTCAACTCAGAAATGTTTAAAAATTTGAAGACCAGCAGAAAGGGGGGCAAAATATTGCATACAGAATTGTGTGGGTTTGGTTTTTTTTTTTTTTAATTAGTTTAGTACAATTTTGACCTCCTATATTTGGCTTCTAAGGGAAGCTGAGAGGGACCTGGACCTCTCTTAACCAGTTGTGCTAAGCACCTTCAGAGCCTATTGACTTTAGTGTTGACTGATTAGCATCTCTTGATATCTACCCCTCTACTGATAAGATGTTCTGTTTGTAGGGAGGGAAAGGGGTTATGGCAGGAAGGTGTCAAAGGGTAGTTTCTTCAGACACCACTTTCCCTGTCAAAGCTTTGACAGCCCTGTTTTTATTGTTGCCTTGATAGTGTTTTCACTTCTTGTCTGTCATGAAAACACTGACATTTTCCTACTTTTAGAGCAGTAAAGCTACAATTCGCCACCTTTACTGAGGTACGATACCTTGACAACTTTAAGTCCAGAAGAAAATCTGAGCAGGAACGTTACACAAGTCTGAACTGAGAGAGTTCCGTGTGCGTATACAGTTACTAACTGTGCAGAGTTTAAGGCTCCTCTTTGTTCTCAAGAGGTGCCTTATTTATTGAGAAATATCTGGATGGCATGTATGCCAAACAGGTGTTTGGCATATATTTATTTGGAAGTGATGGAGTTGTTGATGGAAGCAAGCCCATGGGACAATATTTTTTTCTGCTTTGCTTAGCCAGCTTAGAGTCTGGCACTTTGTCTAAGCTTGTCATCCAGGGTCCTTCAACTGTTTGCCCTCTGCCTCCAGAGAGAAATTCAACCCAACTTTAGGGGGGAGACCTGCTGTCTATCTCCATTGACTATAGAGAAAGCATAGTCAGATAGCTTAACCTGGACATCTGTGTTTTAGCAGCCCAATACTCAGTGAGATTAATTCATCCTTAATGACTTGTCTGCTCTGTAGTTCTGTAGACTGGTAGAGGAATCTCTTTTACTCTATGATACAGAAGGCCACATTGTCCTGGTTAAATTGGCAGTTTCTAGACAGTCTGGCTCTATTTTGGGGAGATCAGAAGGTTTAGATGAAGTTTTCTACATTGTGGAATCTAAATCTTTTATGCTCTAAATTCTGTAGAACAAACTTCAGGTTTAATTTTCAGTTCTTTCCAATACTTCTCTGTTTTCTTTCTGTGTGACTCGCTATTATTTTATTCTTTCATCTACATAGTTGAGATAAAGAGAAATGTAGAACTATTTTATTGTTAAAGATCATAGTACATTTGAAGGTATAGGGAAGCTAAACGGAAGGCTTATTGCAATAAAATGCAGCAGGTCTGTGAGGATGGTGACAGGAGAGTCAGATTAACACATCATAACTCTGAGTGATAAGGACCTGACAAGGGTAATTTCCTTTACAAGTCTGCAGAAGAATATATATATCAGATATATATATCAGAACTTGAACTTGAGCAATAACACAGACATAAAAATATGCATAAAAATGGTATGACAGAAAAAGATTATGTTAACAACTATTTCCCAGTCTGTAAAATATGGGGAAAGTACATAAATTCATGGGCTGGAGTGAGAAATTGTCTCCCTTAACTCTATTGTGTTATAATGAGGACCTTCCACTTATATTAAAAATGGAGTCTTTAGAACCTAGCAACAAAAAGAGTTCATTTATATTAAAGATTTGTTTAAGGATGGATGTTTTAAATCGTTTGACCAATTTGTAGAAGATTTTAATATTCCTGGAGCTCAGTTTTCCCGTTTTCTTCAGATAAGACATGCTGTTCTTTGTGAATTAAAAAAAAAAGGTATAGAAATGCAAATGTCACAGATTGAAAAATTGTTGTACAAAGTGACTGTCTCACTAAATTGATTTCAAGGCTATATAGGACACTGTCAGTATCCTTAGACAAAGGCAAATTGGAAGTTAAAGAGAAAAAAGGAGAGAGATTTAAGTAAAGAACTTAATATATAAGAATGGAAACAGACAGTTTAATAAAATTGATTTTATGAATACAAGACATCAGGTTGTTCAATTTAATTACATCCTATTCAGAGGATGTATTTGTCTTCTTAAAGTGCAGAAATATATAAAGAGATTGTTACTATACTAGAATAACAGCAAGATACTGCATAGGGAGTAACATATACGTATGCTTAAGTATTATATGGAGATCAAACATTGTCAAATAAAGGTTTCAGAAATTCTGCTATGCAAAATGAGACCTTTAGGTGTGTTTAGACTGAATTGTAAAGACTTGTTAATTACACCAGAGGGAGAAAGATATTTCTTGATGTGTTTCAAGTGTTTTCAACAATTTCTTCCTATGTTTAAACAGGAAGACATTAGAAGGCCAAAGGAGAAAGATGGTCTGCATTATCTGTGATAGAATATTTAACTTATCCTATGCCTCAGTATTTTGTTATTAAATATTCCACGAGGGTGATGAGACAGAAGAAAATGAAATTAAAGTTTGTGAAGCATATAAGTCAGGTGGAAGCAAGGCCATATAAATCTGCAGACAATGGAGATAGGTGGATAGGGCCAAGACACAGCATTTACTGTATGAAAAGAAATGAAATCTCATGGTACTGAAATTTACTGTGCAAATTCTCAGAGGTATAGTCCAACAAAGTACTAAATGAGCACTGAAATAATCATTAGAAGGGCTTACAGAGGTTTGAAGGATCTCCCTGTTCACCGCAGGGGGCTCAGACTAGATGACCTCTAGAGGTCCCTTCTGGCACAAACCATTCTATGATTCTATGAAACTTTTCCCTAGTGGCTTGAGAATATCTTGAGTCTGTATGGTCAGGAATGGAAGTGCTGTGATTGCTACAAAATGATTCACCTTTGTGAATCTTTGTGTTCAGCCATTCTTATCACAGAGGGGTATCTGACTTACAAGGACTGAACAGGTCCTTTCTCCATTGCTGCTTTTATGGGGAAGATGAGCTGGGGATTCTTCCCGTCACAAAGTGTCAGAGTCCCAGAAAGTTCAGTGCAGTGCTATGTTCCCTCTGTAAGCATTTCCTTGAATGCTAGCTATTGCTACCTCTGCTCTGGGCTCTTCTGAGTTTCCCTACCTTTTTTGGCACGATGGTTAGGAGCTTGATTAAGTCCCACAAAGTAAGGCTTCACCTTGTTTCATTTTTGCTGCTGACTGAAAGCATTACCTTGGCTGTACCAGTGTGATGAAAACAATTTTATTAATCAGGGCAAACGGGCAGGTTCTGCAGCCTTGTAGAGGGGTGTCATGTTTGCCTTTGTTGGATACGGTAGTTGCAGGTGGTGAAGACACGTGCAGCTCACATCTTTTACTTACTTTGTGCCAAATCCTTATCTCTTACCTCTGAGACTCTAAATCACACGTTCCACACATTCAGTGGGATTTTTTTTTTGAGGCTGGGAATTTGTTGACTAATGTCTGCAGTGTGTGTAAAGACAGTGGCCATGTGCCACAAGAATTGTAAGCAGTGTGGTCCCTTGGCAAGACATAGGTAGAGCTTCACCAACCAGTGTCTCAGTTCGACATTAGGAAAGTCATTTTTGGGTTCCCTGTACAATTCTGAGATCTGTCTGGTGGAAAGCTAAGTTTTGCTTTGATATTTGCTGCCCATAATTTTTGTCCAATGAAATTACAACACTATCAGGCATATGCTTAACTTCACCCACTCAGTTCAGATGATAGTACTACTTCATAAACTCCTGTAAAATGAAAGGGGTTATCTTTAATGTTCTATAAAGTTTGCTATTCTTCAGCTGGGGTTGACCCATTCTTCTGAGTCCTAAATAAATGTTTTTTCTTCCTCCTGGCAAATAAACAAATAAATGGCAGACCAGCAGTTTAGAGAAGGAAACAAAAGGGAGGACTTCAAATGTAGTCTTACTAATGACTTAATCAGCATGCTTGAAAGCTAATAAGCACAAGTTG
This sequence comes from Megaceryle maxima, assembly GCA_024605025.1. Classification (NCBI taxonomy): domain Eukaryota; kingdom Metazoa; phylum Chordata; class Aves; order Coraciiformes; family Cerylidae; genus Megaceryle; species Megaceryle maxima. The sequence goes on along the minus strand of JANHGN010025614.1, from coordinate 81,871 downwards.
GTAACTGGATCATCTCCTTTCTGTTGTCCACAGGGAAGCTTCATTTGGGAAATTAGTTCAAAATTTGTATTTAACTCACTTTTCTTATGAATTAATGTATATATTTAAATCTACCATGCAGCAGTCATTGGCATCTGCTTTTTTCCTGTTTCCTTTCTCCATTAAAAATTACTATTCTCTAATTAAAATTAGAGGATGGAGGAAATAATACTAGTCGTGAATTCTAGCACTGTCATGCAAAGATTGTCATTAGAGCCAGCAATCACGTTGTTGTTTAAATAAATGCCTGTAATTCTTGTCTTTGCATCTAGAGTATCTTTTTCCCTCTGTGACATTAGTAAATGTCTTGCTACTGCCTCACCTGTCTCTTTTGTCAAAGGACTGGCCATTATTTCTTAGAAGGAGTGTCAGTGGTGCTGGGCTAAGGCAAGAAAGGGGAACCCAACTGCTGTCAGCTATGTTCATAGCCTTTGGAAATGTAAAGACAATCATTTCAATTCCTTGCATTTGCAGGAATGGCAGAACAATGTTTGATAATTGTGTCTTCAAGTCTGCTGTGCAGGATTGCTCAGGAGGCTCTAGAGAACCCAGCAGACTGGTCATGGACAACGGCCTCGGAGAGCCGGAGGCAGCATCTGCATGGCCATTCCCAGTCCTCACCTTTCCTGCTTTGTGGCACTGGGATGCTCTTGTCAGCTACGTAGATAACCGTGAGCAGAATGGAGGCGTGGATCTGAGAAGCAGTGCGTGCACTACAAATAAGTAAGGCACCTTATTGCAAGAGATGAAGCAGAAGGAAACGCTCCGTGTACAAACACGCGGAATAGATTGACTTGCTGAGCATGTGGTCCCTCCCACTCGGTACACGGCAGCCGAACGCAAAACCTCCTGATATGTCTCCTGGCTTGTTTTGCAATTGAAAACAATTTGGCTTTTCCTATTAATTTTTGTAGTTGCCATTAAAGGCAATACCACAACTGACGTTATATCGGGCCCAATTACACTAGTGTGCTGCTTCTATTTTTTTTTTTCTTTCATGCTGTGGCATTTCCTTTCCCTTGAAAACACTCTTTCACTCAGTCTAGCAATTAACTGCTTGAACAGTATAATAAGGAAGCAATTAAGAGGTGACAGAGAAAAATTAACACTCCATTTCACATTAAAGGCCAAGTGAGTATCCTGGCCATTGTGAGTTAAATGTGTCTTTGAAAACCTGTAGTTTGGATGTATTTTCTTTTGAATAAGAAGCCAGCTCCATGTTTTTTTGTCTAGAGTCCCAGTCTGAAAATGGATGATAACTAATTGGGTGCTGTCTGCTTAAACAGGCTCTATTAATTGCAGTTTGTTCTCCCCTAAGTGTCAAGGAAAACAAAATCTTTGTAATGTGTAGGCACAATGTATGCAGCCTTAATCTGAATATGCATGTAGCAAAGCAAATAAAGCAAACTACTGCATGCAATGTTGCCATGGTAGGCAGTATTTGCATAATAAATAACAGCTATCATGAGACTTTCTTTATGAAGTTCTCTGCTGTGTTGTCAGCTACAAGAGCCTGCAATAAAGGAGCCAATATTGAGAAAGTAAGAGTGTATTTTGCTTGCAAATGCAGCACCCCACCACAGTCATTGTTAAGCATACGTGGCAAAACACAGCGGTTTGCATTGCTTTGCACACGCAGTCATGTGAACTGCGCAGGGAATTGTGCGGAATGATGCTCAAAAAGTGTGGGATGGCCTCAAGTGATGCTATGTAGCGTGGACCCAAGGCTCTCCATTGTGACAATCTAACAAGTGGGACACAGAGAAGGTTTGAACAGTGCTGCTTTTTATTTTATAAGCAGCCCGACACTTCTAACTTCTGTACAATTTTTGAGTAGGCTGTCGATAAGATCAAGATGTACCCAGAGAGCTCTAAGACTGGGATGCGACAGTGAAATTATGTACGTGTTGCTACTAATTCCAGAGGAACTGGGGTTGTTCCCCAGAGTCAAGACTGAGTGTCTGTGCTGTCTCTCAGAGCTCTGGCTTCAGAGCTGGTGGTTTCTGCTCTGCATCTCCAACATGTGTCTTTCCTGCCAGGTCCCCGGTGCCAGAACAGGAGATAAAGATAACCCGCAGTTATTTGCCTCAGTTCTGTGCCAGGGGAACTCTGTCCTCCTTTGGATCAAGGCCTTTTTGAGGCTCTTGATGCTGCTCTGTCCTCACTACCCGGAATACAGACCCTTCAAGTAGGCCTGGCTAAATATATGTATTTTTAATAACATCTTCAGCTGAAGGGTTTCAAACCCCAGTGCATGGCAAAACTTTCATGATCAAATCACAAAGCTTTGTAAGGCTCCTTTGCTTTGGGTGGTTCATTGCAAATTGTAAGCGCTGGTTCACTGGGGAGTCCTGAATATTGATAGTCAGCTTGGCCCTGGTTTCAAGTGAATGTGTTGTGGAATTTGATATTAAAATCCATGACTTTGATGCAATACCAGCTGAAAGAGAGAAGTTTCTGCTAGATTTTACTTTGAGCTTTTTATTTTCCTTTTGTTGAAATGAGGGGGAAACAGATGAAGGTGATCTTTGCTTCCGAAATACTGGGGGGGGCAAAGGGAAGGTCTGAGAAAGGACCTTAAAATGGAATTAAAGGTAATAATAAATCCAAAACTGAGACTGTGTGCTTGGAGGTGAATGAGCATGGGGAAATATGGCTGGTTTGGCATGGCTGATTGACGTGGTGGAGAGCATGATGGAAGTGAAGAAGAGGACCACCTTGAGAAGGCTTCTGCAAGGCTCATTGCATTTGAAGCAGATGCTGCTGGCAGTAACCAGCCTGTTCAGAGGTAGATTTGTTGGACAATCCAGTTTGCCATTTAGTTCTGAAAATGGGGAGAGTATAATGACTTATACACCAAAATACTCAGATTGTGACCAGGAGAACCCCTTTGTTCCTCTTTGGTTGTAACAGCCCTCCTGTGCCAGAAAGTTACACTGAGGATTTCCAGACTCAGGGAAGACAAAACACCAAGTTCTGGAAAATCTTAAACAAACAAATGCTGTCAAGGTTTGTATGCAGGGGTTTAATGAGCTTTGATTAGGATTTTAATTAAGTTGATAGGTGTGATTTAAACAAGAAATTAACTCTTTTGCCCCATCCCAACCTTTAAAAATAAAGCTTCAGTGATGAAGGGGCTGGTAGTACTGGATATCTGGTTATACTGGACTGGTGTGGGGATTAGCAGAGTGAGAATTATTGCTAGTAACTCCTTTACCTTTCCATAACATATTGAAAAATAAAACAATGCTGAAACTTCTAAGAGGCTTTGCAGAGTGTGCTACCAGTTATTGACATCAAGCAGAAGTTACTGTGTCCCTGATTTAGACAGTTTTGTAATCAGCACTTTTTACTTTTATTTTTCTGTATTAATTGTATTCACTTGCAGATATAGTCTCTTCCTTTTTTTTTTTTTTTTTTTTTTTAAATTTTTTTTATTCTCTGTAGTAAACAGTAAGGAACAGTAAGGAATAAGCTGACTCTCTGTAGATTTGTAAGAAATAAGCAATCATTTTCAGGTTTTCTTTTGGTATGAATATGAGAAATGATACCTTTATCTGGATATATTTTTTAGTTAATGGATGAATGGTGTAATATCTATAGTACCTAATATCTTCTAAATAGAAAAGGAAAAAGGCTCTTCAAACAAGCAACCCTAGATCTCATGCAGCAGCACAGCATGTGTCAATTCACACTGTGTCATGTGACATGAAACTACTTAATACAACCTGACTTGGAGTGACATTTGTATTGCCCATATCATAAAATAAAAAAATAACACTTACTTTCACAAGTGAGTAATTATCTTTTCCTGATGATGGTATTTTACTATTTTCAGGTCAAATCTGAAAACAGGTAAGGGTTATTGAGCTACCTTGAAACGAAATACCACGTTAGGTAAGAGATTTGATAAGGCCCTAACCATGCAGGCGATGTGAGCAAAAGAAATGGTTCTGTTCATGAAAGGATGGCTCTATCTTTAGATGTGATTTGAGCTAAAGCAGGGAGAAATACAGAGAGGAAATCTCCACTTTTGAACAACAGGCTTGTGAGCTAATTAAGGCCAAAGGACAATTTTAAGGAAAAAAAAGAAAACATTCTAGGTTGCCAAAGGCTGAGAGCACATTCGTGTTCACACACCGCACCCCAGTAGATTGGTAATGCACAGATGCCCCAAAGATGTGGAGATTGTTGGGCAAAAGGGACCACTGCTGGATGCTCTCTCCTCTCTATTCCATCACTGCTCTAGCTTCTCATGTTGCCTGGTGAGAGGACAATTCCCAGGTGTATTTTTACCCTGAAGACATTGAAATGTATGGTTTATTTTTAAAGATCCTAATTTGATCCACAGTCAAGAGCTGTGAATCCTATGAATGCTGGATGGGGAAGTAGCTTAAGAATGGTAAGAGTCATCTGCAGCCTAAGGTGCTTTCTCTGCTCACAAGAAAATCCCCAGTCCTTCTGGAGGTTTTTCTAGTTAGACTGGATCTTCTTCATATCTGCAGGAGACCCTTTGCAGTAGTGCCTCATGGTGACATACAGTTCATCATGTCCCCGTTGCTCTTAAACCATCTCCCCACTGTTTGCTCCTAAAAAATAGCTGTAATGCAGGGGTGTGCCAGCTTACAGACCTCATCCATCAATCTCCATCTTCATGTGATGCTGTAGGACATTTTGCATGAGGTTTTTCCTGTAGCCTTGGAACTGCAAGTGGATGTTAACTTCCAAAAATGGCTGTGGAAATAAAATAATAATTGGGAAGGCAGATGGCAAAAACATTCTGCCATGGGTAATTTCCCTGTAGGAATTTGGAGGGCAGTAAACATCTCTATTTTGCACAACACTGGGTGATTTCTGCCAGCTGCCTTGGTGACCCTGTTTCTTGGAGGGCCTCTCCTCCTCTCCTAGTATCTTAAGCCCTGAAAGGCAAGAAACACATTAGCGCTGTGATTTGTAGGATCCTTTTGGCAATAACCTTGTAACCTCGGTGTCTACAGAGTTGCACAGCTCAGAGCAAAATTGCACGTTGTCTAATGTGCTGGTACTCGTGTGTTTCTTTGACTCCAAAGCACCGAGACATTGGAAATATTCATTGTAAATTTATTTCAGCTATTTTCACGGGTTGGTTTTTTTTTTTTTTTTTTGGGGGGGGGGGGGGCTACAAAAAAAAGCTTTCAGTGAAAAGTTCTTGTTTTCCTACCATGGCCCCATGCTGCCCCTGCCATGGCCACCATGGAATCTCCTCTCCTTCCCTATCAGGTCTTGTCTGCTTGGCTGGGAAGCCTCTTCCTAGTGATGCCACAGTTGTGGAGTGCCTCTTTCCAGCACTGGAGCTGCTTCTTCCTACTTTCTGACTGCCCACGGTAGGCCACACACCCCAGCCCCCCAATAATAGCGAATGGGACCATGTTGCCCCTCTTCTCTCCATCTCAGTTTAGTTCAGGGAAATAGTCACATTTCTCCTGTGTGATATTAGTTGAAGAGGAGAATGGCAGAGCAGTTAAGGTCTCTGCTAGTTAGGTCTTCTCCTAGCGAGGCTTGGGAGGGTCTGGGTGATACTTTCTGGACACGTTTACATGCTTGACTGCTACCCATCATTTCTCATTGAAAATTGACAGTTTCAATTATGTTTTTGTCAAATTTTGAAGGTTTAAAAATGTTATACATTTTAAGTATGGGATACGTCCATTTCTTTACAAAAGGAGGAAAGGACATAGCAAATCTTGGAAGTGAACATAACATGACAATTTTGCAAACCACCATGAAATAAGGATTTATTAGTTTGTTGATCTCCCTGGGGACCTGAGTGCAATATAAACAGGAATTGTGCTGACTTGAGTAGAAGTGAGGTACATGTTCAACTTGAAGGCACATGATTTTGCTGCACAATCCAGGGATATAGGCTGGATGAGCTCAGCTGTCACTCAATTTGTTAATCCCTCAAATCTTTAGTGCTTGAGGATTAATTTCTCTAAATATTGTGCCAAATATAATAGTCTCTATCTCTCACACTATTAGACGTGTATGAACTACAAGGAGCCTTTTGTCTCCATAATAGGATTCAGCTCTAATTCTGAGGTCATAAAGCAGAGTTTAAAATGTAATAACTTAAAAAAAACACCCAACAAAACAACCCAAAACATTTTCCATAGGTAGAAAGGTAACAGCTGGGCAGTTGTAAATTCCTGGGCTCTGCTGCTTCCCTTTACACCAGTCCTATGTCAGAGACAGGCCAGGTAGGATTTTACTTCCTTGCTTCTGCTTCACACTGGTACAGAAGATTTCCAGGGTGAAAAAGTAGTAAACAGTGGTGCAGTGCCCTTCCCTTGCCATATCTTGATTTGGGGGGTGGAGTTGGTGGCACAGAGGTGGAAGAAACACCTGGATGGGAGGCACCCAGGTATAATTGTAATGCTGAGCAAGTATGTGTGTGTGAGAACAACTGTTGGAACATAGATGACGGAGTGCCTGCTGATCCAAGTAAGACAATTCTGATTATTTTAACAAAATAACAATACTCTTAGATGAGATTTTATGTGTACAGTGGTCTTAGGGCTTTCTGTTCTCTTGGGGGACCTCCTGTTACATCTGGGAAGTGCCATCAGGGAGTTGACCCTGTACTATTACATGTCCTTACTGTACTAGCTTCAGCCACGCATGCTAAGTTGTAAAGAATCAGGATCTTAGGACTTGGTTTTGGGCTCACAGGCTGCAGGACTGAACACTGCTAGCTGTATCCTTTCTTGCTCTGGTACTGCTGTGCTGGCTGGGAAGTCAGAAACAGATGGTTGAAGTGAATAACAATATTTCTCACTTCAGAGTTGTCTCACCTGGCATGCATGCCTTTATGGACCAACTATTGCTATTTTCCCTTCCTCTCCTGTATCCCTTACAGCACCTGCAGATGACAAATTGTAGCCAATTAAACTATTGTTTTTAACGTGGGCTGTATTGATTACTGGAACTTTGCTCTGGGTAGGTCTGAGATATCTTGCTTCAGAATGTTCTTTCCTCTTGGCACCAAGTGTCAGTGCATGGTGCATTGAAATGAACTCCAATTAGAGCAGACGGTGTGTGATGTGCTGAGTCACAGGCCACCGCTTGCTAGGAGGCCAGCAAAATTTGCAGTGCACTGGGAGAGGATGTAAGGGCACATGCCAGCAGCCTCCCACTGAAGCTCCCTGCCATAGACTGTGCTCTGAGGCTTTGCAAAATCTTCTTATAGAGCCCTACACTGAGCCTCAGCCCATGCTGAGAGCTCAAGCTCAGGTGTGAGTCACCATGCCCCCCAATCATGGCTTCCCAGGAAAAGCTCCTAGCTACTTTCTGCCTAGATGTAGCACCATATGTCATCACAGTAAATAGCTTTTTTTATTTAGCTTCTTTTTATTCTTCATCAAGTTTGCTTTATCCAGATGACCTTCTGCTGAGGTGCTTTACTTCTTTTCTGACATTCCCCATGTCCATGTTTTTCTGCAGTGCCTTGGTAAACCATAGTAATGTACTGAGCTAGGAGCTGGTCCCTGTGGGACTCTAGGAAAAAATGTACTCATTGATAAAACTCTCTGTAGGTGGAGTTTCAAATGTGCATTTTTGCCAGTTTAGTATCCTTCTGTGCTAACTTCTGCTAGGCTGCCTTGATGTGTTTTTAATTTCTAAATTAGAAAATATGTCCTATGATACCAATTCAGGTAGCTGATGATATAGTTCCATAAGAAAACTGTAGTTGTTGAATCACAGAATCATATCATAGAACGGTTTGGCTTGGAAGGAATTTGTGATTTCAAAACATTTGAAGTTAGTGCGTAATCTTCTTATAATATAAATATTTTCTTCTAGTTTGGGATGGTAAAGAATGTAAAATTCTGAAAAGAAAAAAAAAAAAAGAGACAACTGGAATATTTGTATATTGCTTCCTGATCAGAACTGCTTAAGTCCAGGATATTAACATTTTCATTATAGCAATCAACCCTGCAATTTATCCCAAATGATAATGAATTAACTGTGAAAGTGCCAAGTGATATAAAAATCTTTAAATTCAGAGCCAGTTAAGATTTTCACACTTTTGCTTTTAGGTGAAAGTGAATGCAGAAATACAGGAACATTGGATGCAAATGCTTTCACTGCTGCAGTTCCTAGCAATCCAGGAAGAAATGGTTATCTTTCCATAAAACTAATCTAATGAGATTTTGAAGTAAAAAGGTTGTCTTTATTGGAACATTAATTAGATTCATTGAAAAAAAAAATGTGAAGCTGAATTTTTTGGTCTGTCAGCATTTTGGTCTATCTAGTATAGATAGAAACCCTGTTCTATGTCTGTTAAAAGTATAACAAGCTCATGTAACTAGAAACGGAAGAAGTCAGCGAATATTAGAAAGAAAGCAGGCCATTTGAAAAGTGAGATTAATTAACCACTGAAATAGCTTCCCAAGGGGCACGGTACCTTTTCTACCTTTTAAAGTCCTGAACTCAAGGTGGGACCTCTTTTTTCAAGAAAATTCTCTAAGAGTGGAAATTGTTCAACTAGATCTAGGAGTCGTGGGGTGAAATGCTGTGTTATGCAGGAGTTCAGATTAGAGAGGATTGCGATGTTCTCCTTTGGCCTCGGCATCTGTGGGTTCAGGCTTCATGGAATAGGTAAGAGCCAGGTCTGCAAGCTGAAATGTGGCTGATCTGGGAAGCAGAGACTTTGAATGACACGTGGGGTACAGGTGTGTGGTGTATGGACCTGCAGCTCTGTGCAGGTGGGGCACATGGTCCATTGTGAGCTCCAGCTGGAGCAAAACACATCCGGGGAGGTTGAAGGGTGGAGCAGGCTTTGCCCTGTGCTATGGGTTTGGCTAGTTTTTCTTCTTTCCCATTGCTCCCACACTTTTGAGCGACTGCTACTTGCAAACCCACTGTTAAACTCTGCCATTGCTGAACCTATATTAATCTGAAGGCATTAGAGAAACTGGATGGAAAGCTCAAAACATTCTTGGAGGTCAGGAAAAAGCATCTTATGAATGACAAAGAAGAAAATAGGTGTCAATGAGACACAATAGTAGAGGAAAAATATTCTCTTTTACAAAATCCAGTGACTGAGGAAATTCCCCAGAGGAAGGAGAATAAGGTGCTTCCTACATGACAATGAATGACAGCTTTTTTGTGTACTGTGGCTTGACAGTTACATTTTCCCCCTGAGAAGCAAGTGAGAAAGGAGAGACTAACTCTTCCCAGAACATGAATGCTCACTCACACCTCAGCTCTTTTCCATTTTGGTGTTCTCCATTTCAAGTCCAGATTTTCCTCTGCTTCCACCGAATCCTGCACTGGTCTTTGTTGCACAATAAGATTTGAATGAAAAAAAGACTGGGGAAAAGAGGAGTAGACCAACCTTCTACTCCCTGCCCTAAAAGCAAGCACTTCCTGTTGCCTCTCCTAGTGGTGTTGCTGCTGCAGCCCTTGGGTGATGGATCAGCAGCAGTGAGAAACACAATTCCCAGTGACACCAGCAGCTTCAGCATGGAGATAGAGCCATACACCATAGAGGTGTCTGGTGCAGTTGCTGTTTCACATGATTATGGACTACGGGTCTCTGCAAGCACTCCTGGACAAGGGAAAAGGGAAGACATAACAACATAACCCAAGCCAGAGTGTTGGGTGCTTTGTGAGGAGTGAGATCCCAGTCACCCCATAGAGAGAGCGATGTCTTCCTCAGGCTCCTGTGGCTATCTCTGCTTTTCTGGTGGTGGCCTTCCTCCATCAATGTCCTGGTCTTCTGACCCAATGTGAAGTGTATGGAACTGCCCTGATCAGGAGGACCACAAAAGCTTTCCACCACCATCACCCGGAGAGGTGAAGCAGTGATGTGCCACCAAAGCTCTTTATCCTCCCACTAGGCACTGAAAAGGGACAACTGGCTGCAGTGTCTGGTCCTGGGAAGTCTGACTTCCCCCCATTTTCAGGGTCTAGGCCTTTGTACAATCCACAGCCAGTTCTGCCTCTCCCATCTGTTGTCATTCTATTCTAGGCAAGCATGGGATTCATCCTGCCTAAGACCTGCTGCAGTGTTTTTATGTTTCCTTCTGATGTGTAAGGATGAAAAAGGTGTCTAAAATGAGACCACATGGATTGTAGCAGGCTAAATATAATATGCTATTTCTTGAGAGTATATGAAGCCCCTTAGGCAACAGTTAAGCAATCTCAAAGCAAGGGTTGGTGAAATAGCTGATGTTGGTTTCTTGGGGGCTATGGCTTCGTAGCAGAGAAATCCCTAGATGCACTGCTTCTTTCCCTTGTCTCTCTAGTTTAACATCTTGTTTGCTTTTGTCTTGTATTTTTCTTTTTCTTTCTTTTTTTTTTTTTTTTCCCTTCTGTGAGCCTTACTCACTGGCTTTCCTGGTGGTTTTGATGCCTGAGTCATGGCTTATTGCTTGCGAGGTGAGTTGGGTGCTGCAATGGGGAAGCTGGTATAAGTCCATCTCTTGTTCTTCTAATTTTGTTCTCTAAACTCAGCTTCACGGGCTAACAGATAAAAACTACAAGCCTTCCTTGCAGGTCTCCTGGTGGCCTTGATCTTTGTGTTTTTTCAGCTCCAGCCCCATAAACCTTCGAAGCTAACCTTGCAGCTGCGTCCTGCTAGGCTCTCCCACGCAGGTCAATCTCATTTCTAGTTTTGATTGTTACAGTTTAAAGATATAAATTCCCTTTCTTGCTTCACAGCATTCAAATGCTAATTAGATCCCTTAAATGTCTAGGAAGTTACCCTGGTTTACACATATATGGTTTATTAACTCATGCTCATTTCAAACCTTTTCTTTGATGTAGGCTAATGGAATTATTCTTTTAGAATCACTTTAAAAGGTGACTTCTTGTTCTTTGTTGCTGGATGGTGTTTCTTGAAGCACTTTTGTGACTGTTTGCCTTGGAAAAAATATCTGCTTTTCCATGGGCTAATGCATGGGCGCCCCTGGATGTGCTCACAGTGGATAAACAGCTGCTTTCTATTTACAGCAACTTTTTCGAGTTCACACTTTCACTCTTTGCTGGAACAATATTAATTTTACTTCCCTTTCCATAGCTGCACAGCTAATAAGATGGAGCAGACCAGGTTTGAAAGAATACATCTGCCTAGAGAATATGGTCATGTGAGCCAGCATTTGTTTCCAGCTGTTTTCTTGTCATTAGCTTTTAATTCCAACAACTACCTGCTTGTGCCTCTCCTCTTTTTTTCCCCACCTCAGGTATTTTGTGCTGTTATTGTGATTGTCAGTTCTGTTCTGCTTGAAAGGTTTCAGTGTATGTTGCCATGGTTACAGGTGCCAGAATTGGAAATAAATGAAGGGGGTATCAAGGCATCGTTGTGACTCTGATGGAGGCTTAGCACTAAGATGTTAGCTATTACTTTGCTGGATTCCATGTTATTTGATGATGGATTCATTTTAATAGAATCTTTAAATTCTTGCATGAATACAGATTACACTAAAATGGAATTATGCAGAACTGGATTTAAAAGAATTTAATTTTTGAGCAGGTTTTTTTCTTTAATTTTTGTTTTTGTAAGTACATAGCCTTTGGGACAGTCTGAAAGTAAGTAAACAGTGTCTAGAACATATACTGCATGAATGGTATGACCATGTTTGATTATATCCACCACTGGGGTATGGATGAGTACTGAATACATTTCTTCACAAAAGTTCAAAGGGAGAAGAGAAAAACTTTTTTTTAGGAAGTAGAAAGATGCTTCAGAATGGTTTCTTATACCTGAATGAGGAAGACACTTGGAAATTAGGTGCACACTGTCTCTCTTTTATAGTCTTTGTACTAGTAAAACCTACTTGTAAAGGCTTGTGGGAGGCTTCTGATGGAGACGATGTGAAGGTTTCTGCAAAACCAGAGTTCCTTCTACCATTTCTCTTTTTATAGGCTTGAGATTTCATCCAAAGCTCAGCAAAGTCAATGGAGAAATTCCCAATGACAAAAGCAAAATCTGAACTGAATGGTAGGTCAGTTTTTAGCAACCTTTTTCCACGTTGTTCAAAGTGATGTTAGTCTAGTTTAAGTCCTTTTTTTTCCATCAGATTGTCTCAGTCATTCAATCCCTCTCAGTGTGCATCCACGGGCAATATGTTTCATGTGTTCTTTAACTAGGGAGATGGGCAAAATGTGGGAGCACTGCTAAATGTTTCAAATGGGTGGTAACATGTCATATTTGTCCCAGAGAAAGTTCTTGCCTTCCTTTCCCAGAAAAAAAAAAGGTGGATTTTCCCTTATTGTTGATATCTGATCCCACTGAAATAAGCTGAAAAGCCCCTGTCCATGTGAAAGGAAATTGTATATGTGTGTATATATATGCATGCATATAATTATATACTTTTATAGCTGTGTATGTATAATTAAAATCTTCATATTTTTGAAGTAGCTTTAAAATTAGTCTGTGGCTTTCTAGATTTTTGGAAATATTACTCTGAAGCCAATAGAAACAAGGCAAACAGCATGGTATCCTTACAGTGAAAATTAGTGATTATTACTGGATAGTTATAGTAATATGACATTTAGAGTTTCTTTAGAGTAACCCAGTTCATCATCTGTAAAATGCAGGAAACTGGAACAAGTGAAGGCAGCAATTGTATTCATCCTTCCTCCTAATTCATATCTCTATTTCTTATTAACACTTCCTCTAGCAAAACTGCTCAATGAAAGTATTCTACCTCTAGCCCTTGTGATTCATCTTGTGGAACAGCTTTGAGAACACTGGTGTAAATGTGGAACTTAGAAAATACATCCTCCAAAAATGAAAAATTTGCATTTACCCTCATCAGAGAGTTTATTTTTTTCTTGAAAGCTGTCTCTCTTCTGAGGTGGATTAGAAATAGTACTGCACTGGGGTAGACAGTAATTGTCTGTGATCTGGTACTTTAGTTGGAAAGTGGGGGCTGCCGTTGGTGTCTCTTTTACGTGTCTCTCTGTCCCACTTGTGCATAAAGCAGGTAGATGTGACTGTCTGGAGAAAGAGGCTGTGGAGTAAATCAGCTAAAGGGAGGAAGAGATTTTGAGGAAGGAATGGCATTTTTTTTTCTTTCTTCATTAATGAATGTGTTCAACTTATTAATTTGTATACCTTGTGGCATTTATAGAAGGGCTAGTGGCTATACTGCTTCCACTGCTTGAATTAGCACATGTAGAGTAGCCAGAGCAACTCTGCACAGCAATGAAATATGCTTTGCAGAGACCCCCTCAATGCCCTATGCATACATGTGAATTCTGCTCCACCAGCTGGATACCTAAAAGCTGAGCACTTAGAAGCCCACGTCCCTTTGTCAATCTGGACCTAAATTTTTAACTCTATCCACTGCAGAGACTTTGTGGGGGGGAAGCAAGGGAAAGTAACATCTGCTTTGTTTAAGCACTTGCTTTGTATAAGCACTCAGCCAACACAGTAAACTTCCACAAAACAGGGTGTCATATTTTCCTGTGGTTTTGCAATTTCCTGTCATTACGTTGGGGGACATATGTGAGCATGGAATAAAAGGAGCTGCATCAAAATCAGTGTTTACACAAACTCCGTAAACAAAGCAGCATCTGCTTGGCTAGCTGCAGTGTTTCCTATTCATTGTGATACCTAATTGTTGTCAAAGTGTTGTGTTTTCCTTGACACTGAATATAATTTACAGGAAGGGGTAAATGTAACACCCGTTCATCTCTTGATGAATGAGCAGAGCTACTGTTTTATGCTTGACTTCAAAATTGTGGACTGTGGTTTGTACCTGATGAAAATAAGCTCATGGAAATTATTTGGCAGTATTCTCCCTCTGTGTGAACTCCAGGAAATTATTGCTGCACAGGACAACCACGACCACTAGTGGCTAAAGATATTTTTTTCCAGAATTGCTAAAACTGGAAGGGAAAAGCCATAGATCCGATATGTTAAATTAATGCAACACATGCTATTGGATGGATTTTGTGCTCTAAGACATAAAAATATGTCAGTGTTTTTGAAAGGTCCTTATTTATATTCTGGTCACAGCTGTGGTTTCTACCCTTTTTCCAGGACCGCTCCAAGGTATCTTTGAGCTGTTTTGGAAGTGACATCAAGGATCATCTGGTCCAACCTTTCCTGGCAAAAGCACAGTCTAGACAAGATGGCTCAGCACCCCGTCCAGATGAATCTTCAAAGTGTCCAGTGTTGTGTAATTCACCACTTCCCTGAGGAGGTTGTTCCAGTGGCAGATTGGTCTTGCTGTGAAAAATATAGGTACACTGTATCAGCCCTTCTTACTGTAGTTGTTGCTTCTCATGTTGGTTAGCATCTTCTGTCTCTTGTTTTTCAGGCACTTTTTAATGGGTTAACTACTTTATCCATATGCTAAGCACACACTAGAGCCTCAGCTATCAGCGATACCACGTGTTCAGTTCATGCTATACATTTTTAAATGCTCTATTTTGGCATTTCCTGGTCTGCACATCGTCCCTGTACAATACCACAGGTGTCTCACGTAGGCCTTTTGTTAGTTCTTTAATGGGCTGTAGGCATCCTGCTTGTTTGTCTATTATCTAACTGCTTGTCATTAGTGCTCACAGGCTCCCCGTGACTTCACTTGTACAGCTACAATAATTAGAAATCTCTCTCTTTTTTTTTTTTTTTTTCTTCTTTTTTCTTCCCCTGGCTAAGGAAACACTGTATGAGTCTATAGTGTTTCATGGGCAGAGAATGCAGGCTGTGAAATGTTACAAAGATTGTATCTCCCCAGGCCAGGCACCGTCTGCTTGTTTTGCATTAACAAACCATGTTTCCAGTGAAACCGAGTCCATCGCAGCATGAAATCAGCTCCACTGAGGTGAAAGGACCATGGAGCACCCAATCCCTTTGGCCTTTCTTTAGATGACTTTATACAGTGCAGGGTAATGGGAATCAGGCTTTATAGATCATCACCTCAAAATGTAATTCCTGCTGCCCCCCCAGCACTGTGCTCTCTTGCAGTAGTTGTTGCATTGCCACATGGCAGAGGAAGGTGGCACAGGAGAAAGAGGAATCAGAGACAAGTTGATGAATAAAGCTGATGGTCTTCAGTTTAGGCACAGTGTAAACTTAGTCAAGACAGCAAAGTGGCACCATTCGAGTGTAAAACAGTAATGTCAGAATAAAATATAGATAATACAGAAGGGCACACAGAATCTGAGTTTTCTCTGCCTGTAAGACCTTCTTGCTCCCTGAAAGGAGGTTGTAGTGAGGGGAGTGTTGGTCACTTCTCCCAAGGAACTAGTGGTAGGATGAGAGGTAATGGGCTTAAGTTGTGCCAGGGGAGGTTTACATGAGACATTAGGAAAAATTTCTATACTGAAAGAGTAGTGATGGCTTTGAACAGGCTGCCCAGCGAGGAGGTGGAGTCACCATCCCTGGAGGGGTTCAAAAAGCATGTAGATGTGGCACTGCAGGACATGGTTTAGTGGTCATGACAATGTTAGGTATTAGATGGTTGGACTTGATCATCTTGAAGGTCTTTTCCAGCCTTAACTATTCTATGATTCTAAGATCTTTGAGGTTTGTACTGTTAATTCAAATACCAGTCTGTGAGTTGAGTTTTCCACTGTTTCAGCTGGTGCGCTGGGGAGCTTCAGCAAGGACAAGAAAGTCATTTAATCCATAGCAGAGTTAATTTCCCCTATCCATGCAAATGTGTGTGTAAGTCACTTTATTGTTAATGAGCTGCAGGCATGATAGGAGGGGGAATGTACTCCCCAGCTTACTTTACAAGACAGTGTGTAGTTATTCTGAATGGTCTCTGCAATGTGTAGTTGAAACCAAGCCAGAGGCATAGAGCCAAAAGAAAGGGGGGAAATACTTAAGGCAGACAGTTTGCCAGTAGCTTAGCAGCTGTCAACTAGTTGTTCCAGGAAGATATAAATATTTAAGATTGATACCTGGCTCTAACTCTCTTTCTGCATATATAATATATAGCACTATGTGTGTTGCTATACGATGCATGTGCTGTCTTTAGAGCGATCTAATTATTAAACTGTTCAACAGTGTGAGCAAAAAGAAGATTGGCTGAAGATTTGACCAAATGCAAAAGCTATATCCTGTGTTTACAAGAAGTTATTTCTTCCCCACTGGCCACGATGAAACGTAAGGGTGGTTCTCTGGTCAGGGCATCCACTTAGGCTCTGGAGCTCTGCACCAAACTCTCCTGTGGGGAAGTTCCTTTCCAGGAAAACCCAAACCCCATTTTTACAAAAATGCTTTCTCTTAGACCCAAAGAATGATGATGTAAGTGGCTAATGCCTAGCTAGGTACTTATTTCTACTGAAAGAGAAGGAATAAAGGGGAATGTCTTCCTCCTTGAGAGGACTATTAGGATATATGTTAAGGAGCTATACCTATTAGCAGGGAATCACATCCACAACTAAGTGGAAACTTTGGGAGTTTTCCCTTATAATCCTTTGGGTTTAACTGATACATAAATTTTAGACAGCTTGCACTAGCTGGTTGCAAGATAGATATAAAAGTTGCAAAGACCTGGTGGAAATTTTCTTTTTATGTCTGCTTTTTGATGACAGGGAGAGTACAGGAACAGTTGGGCTCATAGTCTAATCTCCATCCTTTGATTTATGGCCTGATTGTTCTTGGGCCTTTCTGGCTAACCAAAATGAGGAAAAATCTTTATTCTTCCCTGGGAGAAGTCTCCAAAATCTTGAAATGGACACCAATTTGTTTGTCCATAATGTAGGGCAAACCTTGGCTAATGATCACATCCAGTCAGCCTCTGACTGGCTTGCTAGATGTCCCACCTACACTGGAAAAGGTTGGTCATTGATTCTGAGCTCAAGAAGTTTTGGAGCATCCAGTGTAGCCTTTATAGCTCTGTACCTTCAGGAGCTCCTTCCCTCATCCTCTTCTACCAGCCCATCAGTGGAGAGGGTCCAGCTGATGGAGCTGCAATTAGTGCATCTCTATGGGTGGTGCAGGTGAGTGTGGGAAAGCTGTGGTCTTGGGCAGGACACACTGAGGAATATTAGTTATGTTACATTAACACATGGGGCACAAACACATCCTTGGCAGAGAGAATTCAGCTCATGCTCATTCCTCCATGAAGGGGGACAAAAATAGTTTGGAGCCTTTTTTTCATAAAAGTTAATGTCTTGTTATAAACCCATTTTCTTTTGAAAGATGTGTTTGGAAAACCTTTCACCTTTTCCAAAGTTTGCCCCAAATTAACTGGCAGTGTGGACACGCACGTATTTAGTGTCTGACTTGAAGCTTGGCTGGTTTTGTATTGAAACAGACCCTCGCTCTCCAAATTAAAATACTTTCACACGTCCTTTCTTATGGCACTGGTTTAACTTGTTCCTAGTTGCTAGTCCTATTAGGGGACTTTTTGGAAAGCCTTTGTTAATCTGCTCTTAGAAATTTGGAGAGATTCATCTGCAAATTAGCCTAATTGGAGCTCTTCCTTGCTGATCCTTCCTGTGCCAGTTTGCTGAGCTCTGATGTGCCTGAAACTACTATGTCAAATAAAATGTACTTGGGACTGATTAACGTTCAAGGTGGCCTTCTATCTGATTCTATACATCTTGCTCTGTAGGGGCTGTTCCTTCTAAACACCCAGACAAAAGGGTGTTGCTTACACCTCTAGGTAAAGGGATGTGTGTCAGTGACACTCAAAAGTGTTTGCTTTACCAGACCCTCTGAGCAAATAGATCCACTGAGGTTTCTGGCAGGGCTGGCGTCCCCATTACACCAGTAAAACCTTTCTGCTTCATTTTCCCTCGTGGACCACGTGTCTTAATCACAGCTGAAGAGAAGAGATTAAATGCCACAGTTGCTGCAGTGCAGGTACTTATCCCAAAGTGTCAAGCTATTTCAGATGACCTCTTCTAGGAAACTATGATGTACTTGGGGACATTTCATAAGTGGAAAGAAAAGAAGAATTAATTAATCAATCAGCTGATTCTGAGGTAGGTGCTAGAAGCTATGAATTGTCTGCACCCTGTGAAGCCAGCGTGACCAGCCTTCTCATCATCACATCCAGGAAAAGGAAAGGTGCTCTTCATTTCAAGCACTTTTACAAGTGCAATTATTTTATCTTTTTTTTTTTTTTTTTTTTTTTTTTTCCCCTGTTTCTGTTCTGTTTTTCTCTCTGGAAACACAACACAATTTTGGTCATTTCAACTGCACGTTAGTAGGTGGCAGTCTTGATCAAGTTTTGAATCACGGTGAAATTTCTCTCCTTTTTAGGCAGGCCCTGAAAATGCTGCAAACCTTCTCCAGCTCAGAATGGTTTACCTGGATGCGGAAGGAGCCATGGTCTCACTTTCCTATAGCAATGTATGTATCCTGCACTGGCAGCAAATCTCATGTGAGGACATTTTCTTCTGTGGTGTGGTTTCCTCCTGGAATGTGACTTTTAACCATACCTGTGAAAACTGCTCTTATTAAGCAAGGTGGTCAACTGATTTCAGACATTAATGTTCTTCGGCAGTAACAAAGCAAACTGTGCAGTCTAGATGATGTAACTACCCCCTCAGCCCAGCCTTGCACCCAAAGGGGCCATTTGCACACATGGGTGCCCATGTTGAAGCTCTGCCTGAGAATCTCATTAACCGACTGTCCAGACAGAACAGGAAAGGGGGAGCACAAGGCTGGGGTAGAGCCCAGCTTCCCTGAGCTCCACCAGCTGTACAGCCTGTGCACCAGGCTTACAGACAACAAGGTGTTATTTTACTACAGTTGTTTTCCAAAAGTAAAGTGTTACTTTACTAAATTAATATCCACCTTTGAGACACAGCCTTTTCTGTGGCCGCAGTTCATGGGCAAAAGCTTATCTCACTTGGAAGTGGCTTTGTGGTAGGGAAGGGCTCACCTGGGAGAGCAAAAATCCAGAGAGACACTTTGCCGTCCTGAAAGAAAGATGAACTTTTTAGAAGGGACTAAAATGTTCACCCAGAGGGGTGTGAAACCTCCTGAAGTATTTTTGAGGTTGGTGCTGCTGGGGGTCACCAGGGAGAGGAGAGATACACACAGAGACAAGTGTGCTTGGGTCACCAGGTGCCTGAAGCATACCTACTGTTGGCTTTACAAGGGTGATGTAGAGATATAGTTCCCTTAGAGAGGCAGAGCTAAAATGGTGTGAGTAGAGGAGTGGGCAGGAAGAGTAGATATGTGGTCTGCCAGGGATGCCACAAGCTAGAAACCCCATGATGCTGTCCTTGGCCATGGGAGAAGAGAGGGAGGAACGTTGCCTGTGCCTGCCCACACCTCCATGAAGGAGCCCTTAGGTACTTGTGGAGCATTTCAGCTCTCCTCTTGCCCCCTTGGAAGCACTCAGCTGACTCACTTCTCAAATCTGGCCTGTCTGATATGACTTCTATCTCCAGAGAAAGAAATGTGAGGGCTTCCTGATCTGGGTTGAAAGCCCTTCTTTGTTTCTCCTTGGATTCTTTCCCAGGCTGATTTGTCTGTATCAATAGACAGGTCACCTTTCCTTGCTTTCAAAGCTGATGGCTTTATGATTATCGTCTCAATATCTCTCTCAAAAGTTAGCCAAGAGAGATGACTTGCATGAGAGTCTACTAAAGAAAGATATTTTTAAAGTAATCATCTCCATTACAGATAAATAGAGTAGAGAGTGGGTGATGTATAGTACATTTCTTTCTGAGAAACTTCATGTAACTGGAATATCACTCCATTAAACTGGACAATGTTATAATAGTCATCCAGTGAATTGGAGAGAAGCACTATTTTCAGCCTAGCATTAATCTAAATGGACACTTTCCCCAGGTTTTAAATTATTTATTCCTTTGCTATCTTGCAAGTTCAAGATAACTGTGGTTTTAAGAACAGCTCTGATTCACTTCAATGAAAGAAAGGTTTTGGGTATGGAGAGATCAGTGTCATACCTGCAGCAAAGCAGAGAAGCTGATCCTGCTCCAGTGGGAGGGTGAACCACAGAGCTGCTTTGTTAAGTGTGTGGCTTGTGTGGTGTGTGTGGGGGGAGGCAGGCTGGAACACAGTGAAGACCTTATTTTCATTCTTCTTAATAGAGTCTCCAGTTTGAAGCTCTATCAAGAGCTTCCAAGAAAAATGGATTGAATTATATCTCTTTACAATCAGGCAATTGCCACAGGACTGTTAATAAAGATTTCAAGCCATAAGGGATATCTGGCCTGGCTTTTCTTCTTGGTCAGCATGAGGTTAGGACTCTTGACCTACTCCTAAATTCTCCTCCCCTCAGCTGGAGTAACTGTTTTGTGGGTTTTGTCCCTAACCATCCCCTGAGGAGTTTTGTGCCATCCTCTGGCTGCAACAAAAACCGGAGTGGGGAGAATGTAGGATAAAACAATAATGGGAAACTGAACAAAAGGAACTTCTGAATATCTCCTTGTTGGATAAACATACTCTCAGTTGCTACACTGTTTGTGCATAGTCTCACCTTGCACACCACTTGCAAACCGCTTCTCACTCCACAGGGCTACTGGGGGCTACTGGATCTTGGGAGGAGGCAGGTTGCAGAAGTCCTATGAGAAGGAGGCATCTGCTTCTGGAAAATAAGCAGAAGACATGAGAGGAATCAGGCCTTCACTGTTTCTGCCTTGTCTTTGTTGTGGGAAAGAGGTACAGGAAACATTTCCAGCAGAAACATTTTAATTGGAGTAACTTTAGGATCTTTTCAGCTATCAACAGAACTTGTAATTTTTGTGTGTGTGTGTGTAGCATGACTGTTGGTAACTTTGAGAAGTGGGAAAAACTAATTTTGGATGTTACTCCTCATATGACTTGAGAATTTTACTTTGCAGTAGAATGTGGTCCCTTTAGCAAAGCAATCATGTTACTGGTCTGGAGCCACTGAGCAACTGGCAGCTTTCTCAGCCACAGTGCAGGTGTCTCAGGGGTATCAGAGATCTGGTGTTACCCCTCCACTGAGCACTGTATCATAGATTTTTAAAATGCTGAGATGGAGAGATAGGAGCAGAAGGACCACTTGTGCAGTGAAAGCTTATCTTGGGAAGCACTGCAGGGGCAGAAACTCTGAATGCTCAGTGGAGAGACTGGCAAATCCTTCCTGGAGCCCTGCACTGCTGTGCTGGCTCTGCAAGGTACCCCGGGACCTCAAACACTGTCTGCTGTATGACGGCAGCTTCTGCCTGGCTGTGCCTCAGTGCTGCCCGAGATAAAACAGTCAGAATTTATGGCTGTGATGCAAACGCTGGGTGGTAAAAGTTTTATAGACTTCTTGTGGGAGCCAGAGTAATAGGGCAACTGTAAATCTGGAAGGCAATGTCTGTAGTCTTCTAAAGGGAGTGTAAGTCAGTGATTTCTTTTAATGCCAGTCACTATGCCTGCAGCCTACAAATCGATCCTGTGTCTGACTGACTCACAAATCCCGCCTGTGGCCTTGCCATGCTGTGCCCTGTGCAGTGCTTGTGCATCCACGAGATGGCACTTGCTCCTCATATTACTCTGAATTTGCTTTTTCCTCTGCTCCAACTTGTTAGATACTAGAAATGGTAACTGGATGTCTCAGTGTTACTCTCGCCATTCTGAGTTAATCCTTTTCTTTGTTTACTTGCTGTTGTGATTTGGAAATATGGTAGTGCTAAAACGCTCTGAATGCAATCGATGGAATAGATTCTGCTGTGACCCATACCTGGTGTTACAGTTATTTGTAAAAGAAAGCCCTTTGGGAAAACTTGCACCTGATATATAAATATTTTTATGACATCTAATTTGGTTTCAGAAAACTTCCAAGCACTTTACCTTTCTGCTGTAGTATTCAGCCTCATTAAATGTGCATGATTACAGCAATGTATAAATCCAGAGTGATGGGGAATTATTCTAAGCTACTGAAAGATCTATCAGGAAACCAGCAGAGAGTTGCTGCTGACTGTGTTACAGTTGAGAGAGCACTCTGGAGTGATAGGGACTGTCCTCTGTGGTGTGAATCCTAAGCATGGATCCTAGCAGATGTAGAGAACAAGTGGGAAAAACTAATACTAATCAGGTGAATAAAGTCACCAACACATGTTCATCTTTAGATGCAGGTGATAAAATGCATGTGCTAGAGCAAATGACACAATGTATAGGAGAGACAAGGGACTCTAGTGAAGCTATCTTCACTAGCTAGTCTAAAAGAAAAAACTACCTCTATATTTTGGATGTTTATCCATTTGATTTTGTTTTTTCCCCAAATGACTAGTTGCTTCCCTTTGGAGGATCAGAGTCTGAAGGTGTGTGTTTGCAGCTGAGACATCAAAATTGGTTTTCTTCAGACTCACGGGGAGTCACACAGAGAAAAGCGGTTTCTCTTCTTGGCAGTCCTAGTCTCTCCCAAGCCAGCTTATAGACCAGTGTCTGGCTCCTGGCCCTTAATGCAACATCCTAGCAACATTTCCTTGCTGTTTGGTCCAGCTGTTTGGCATCTGCTTCTTCTTGCTGAAAGGCAGCTGTAACTGAGTTATTGCCTTGTTGCTTTGGACTGCATGTTCCTGATTTACACAAAAAGTTTGTTCATTGTGAAGTTGTCACTGCCCTGGTTGTCACAGAAAGGTCTCTTCTCATTTTCCTTGATTTAGTTTAGGTTTTGATACAGTTCTCTGTCATTTCAGAATTTCTTGTTATGGGTCCTCAGTATGATGCTACTGGGAACACAGACCGGAGGACATTCTCTGGAAGAAAATGGTGCTTAAACCTGGTAGGTGTTTCTGGAGGCATCTGACTTCACTTTTCTAAATGGCTCTATCCATTCTGGTGCATTTTTTTTCCCCTTCCTGCAGGCCCTCCAGTGGGAGCTTTAGAGTCTTCTCTTGTGTTTTCCCAGCCAATGAATTTCTCAGTTGTAAGTGACGCTACTGGCTATAGGAGACAGCAGTCCACCTGCTGTTCCTAGTGATGTCTGTGTCTGTGAGAAACAATGAGATTACTCTAGATTGAAATCAAAGCTTTCTGTCTTATACAATAGGATTTTTATTGAAACTGTAAATCTGCAAAATGTTTTGGAGGTGCCAAAATGTTTTCTGCTGTTTTTCATTTCAACTCTGACCAACAAACCCAAATGACAGTTCTGAATGTATTGTGAAGTTTTAACTTCTATCACTTCTCTTCCATTTTAATTGGGAAATTTCACACTATAGCTCTAAAAGGCCTTTATTTCATTTGAAATATCAAGAGTTTTCTGAAAAACAAGTTCTCCTTGAGAATGGCACGAGCCAAGGCAAGATTTTGCCATTTTGCTCCCCTGAGATGGTCTATGCAAACACAATTGTTTGTTTAGCAGAGCGCTCAAACTAAATGTTACCAACAATTTTAAGTAATGAACTTTGCTAATACATTTTGATGAATGCCAAAGGCTGGTTGAGCAAAGAAGAGCACAAAGTAGTGTCGTATAAATATTTAATGTAAACTTATGGATTACATTGTTCTGGAGACTGCTATCAGAGGCACTTTGAAACCACATGTGGCTCATGATCGCTAGACAGAGCCAGCTTTAGCCAGAGATGAGTTCAGACTCCCCTAATAAACAACCCTCCAGGGATCACTTTGAAGTGGTAAAATTTTATGAGTAGCTAAAAAATCAGAGTTCTGCAGTCAACAATAAGCACTGTTGTATTTCCTCCCTGCCCTAATGAAAAGGACAGAATATGTATTTTTAGTAGCCTTCTCCAAGATGAAGGGAAGATAACACTGTTCTGAGAGAAAAATGACAAACAAAGCAAACTGTTCATGGGGAAAGGGAGCTTTTGTGGCTAACATCGGTCTCCAGATGCTCTTAGAGCAGTGGATTTGGAAGGAAGCTCTTTGTACCAGCTGCTGGTGGTGACGTGTGCCTGGGCCGGAGCAGCCGCTGCTCGGCTCCATATGACACAGATGGATCAATCCCTGTATGTGCTGTGAGCACTGGAGAGAACAGCACGTTCTCTCCTTGGGTTTTATGAGCTTGTGCTGCCGGCACAGCCCAGAAGCCCCCACCCACCACTAAGTGTGGTAAGTGCCTGCTTGTCTTTGCTCTTCCTCCTGAGCTCTCTGCTTACCTCTTCCCATTTGAGCAATCAGATGCAAAATGAGGTCTGGGGGTAACCTTGATGGCTGTGCATCATGGAGGAACCATGGAGGTGATCTGTGGGCAGGAATTTCCCACAGATTGAGGAGAGACTGGTGAAAGGACTGAACAGGATAGAGCATTTGAATGGGGCGAGGAGAGGATTAATAAGCCCATTAGAAGAGGGTCTGAGTGGTCCATTCACTTAACTAAAATCAGTGGTAGAGATTGTTTCTAGTGCCCATCACTTCATCAATGCTTTTCACCCAGCAATGTTGGACCGCTGGAGCTGTGCCCATTTTGCAGGTGGGAATGCTGAGGCAGAGAAGAGTGGTGGCCCAGCAGATGCCAGGAGTACAGCTCCTGCCTGCTAACTCCTGTTGCATCCTCCTTTATCAGCCAGGGAATGCAGCCAAGAGCAGAAGGTTTCCTGCATGGAAGACAGGGCTGTGTCTAACATAGCTCCCTGATAGAATTTGGATTCATGTAACCAGTCAGAAGCACTCAGGGACAGCATCTCTGCATTCATAAACCCTTTGTTTATAATAAAGAACTCTAATCTCTTTAAGGGCCCAGATCCCTCCTTCCATGGGGATGCACTCCAAGCCAGCCTATATCACAAATCTCCAATGTCACAAGCAGGTTCTCCTAGGTTAGCCTCACCAGTTCACCACTGGCATTGGGTTGGCCTGCTGAATGTGTGCCATGCATCTGTACAAACTTTTTTTTAAGAAAAAAAGTTGAAAGTGGCAGATTGCAGTTAAAAGAGTCTTAAACGATTGTAACAATAGCAACTTAGAATCTACATTTCCAGGAAGTTTTATAATGCTGGAGACATCTGTGTTTTGCACTGTACTGGGTTTTATTTTCAATCATTTTTCTCATTTAAAAAATGTGTGTATCTCATTATATCTTCATATCTGAGCCAGCATTTAATTCTCTGCATATGGCTAGTACAGCATGTGCCATTACACCCACCAAAATAATGAAATGACAGTTCCTTTTGCAAAGTAGAAGACTAGAAATAACTTTCTGCTGAGAGACGCTATTAATTTTTTTCTCTCCCTTCCCTTTTTTTTTTTTTTTCTTTTGGTAGTTGTTGTTGTTGTGTTTTTTTCCCCCTCAAGAAAAGTGAACAGCTAAGTGGCCATGATTCAGATCGAAGAAAGTGTTTTCTGACTAGTCTGTGCCTTCTCATATAAGGACACTGCAGCTTTGATATTTATGGTATATTATGCCCATATAAAAGCTATTTTAAAAGGCTACAAGAAATATCTGCTTCTGGTTTTATGTATTATTTATTGGCTTCTTATTCTCTCCTTTATGCCACTGATTTATTTATTTATTTTTATCTTTCCTTTTGGTGTTACATAGTAATAGGCCTAATAACACAATTCACATTGGGAAGATGTTCCCACAGTTCTCTTTGCAGGCAGCCAGGATCCTAGTGGGCTGTGCCAGCTGGTCCCTGCCACTGGCAGTCACTGAGCTCCATGAGCAGTAGATGGCTCTGTCAGCTCTTCCTCAGGAAATCATGGCTTTACTAGAGCATCTGCATTTTTCCTAGTCTTCCCCCCCCCGCCAAACTTTATTGCTGCTCTTTATCTTGTGTTGACCCTCACCCCCACACCCTCCACCCCATCTTAGGAAAGCTTCTCTCTTCCTCATCCAGAAAATTTCTTGTGGTTTGTGAAAAGGACTTAAAATTAATGTGAAAGCAGTGAAAGGCAGCAGCAGGATTCCTCCCTGGCTGCACAAGAGAGTGTGAAACCAGCAATTCTGGCCCAGCAGCCTCAGCTGTGAGGGCCAAAAGAGCTTACATTGGCCTGGGGCAATAAATGCCCATCTGCTGAACACGTGCACAGCAAACTTCTGTTCATCCCTGCGTGCAACAGTCCCAGTGATTGAGGAGGTGGTCTGTGGATGGGTAGTTCCCTTTTACTTAGGACCAAGGAAGATTAATTAATAGAAATACAGCATTAATTTATAAATAAATAAATAAAATTTAGTCTCTAATTTCTTCATTTTCCTTGTTCATTATGTCTGCTGGCATGCACTTGTAGGAGAAACCAGTCTGTTAGCTCTTCCACCGGCTGCCTTGTGCCTGTCTAAATTCCCAGAAGATATTACTGTGTCTGATCCCAAAATGAGACAGCTCCTTTAGGGAAAGAGCTGGTGCAAAAGACCCACAGCACTACTGCTTGATGCTGGGAAGTCCCAATAGTGCTCTTGGGCTCAGGGTGCACAAATGGAGCACTGGGGCCCACTCCTCCATATTGCTCTGCTCCCCACGCTTACAGGGTGGTCTGTGTATTTTGTCAAAGCTGCAGTGACCTGTTTTGTTGACTTTATCTCCCTGCTGTAGTCTGAGCATGGAATGTTGCTCCCGGAGATAATAAAGAGTGAGCTGTACATGCACCCCACAGGTATCACAATTTAATAATATTTTTCTCCTATTGCTGTTTTCCCCCCCCTGTTACATGAACTCTGATGATATCCTTTTGCTGTTTCCTTCCATCACCATTTTATCAGGTCCCCTATTGCTTTAGTGATTTTTTTGCAAAGCCATTCTGCTCATTATCCTGGGTCTGCATGTAAGTTGCCTTATTGCTGTGCACTTTGGGTACTGTATTTTCCAATGGGAAGGCTCAGTCTCAAACATGAATCATGTGGAAAAGACACGTGCCAACCACCCCAAAAGTCATTGCAAGCTTTATCTTGCCAGGCGTTGTTTATTCTGGTATACTTTGGTGAGTGGATCTCAACAAAGAAGACAACCTCAGGAAATGGGTGGGTGTTTGTTCAAAGGAAAGTAAAAGCCAAATGTGCTTTTCAACAGGGTTCACCTTTCAGGCTGTCACTTGTGGTCTGCTTTCTAGACTGTCCCTGCTCTTTGAAGCTACGACACTGTTTTCTTTCCCTGATGCTGACAATGTGCCTGGGAACATGGCCCCTAATCTATCACTTAGTACATTTGTTGCAGTCTGCAGTGACACATCCTTTTTACTTTTTCTAGCAGGTATTTTTTAAATAAAAGAAAAGGCAGACTTCTTAGCAGCAGCTTGGTTATTCATCAATATAATAATTCTCCTTTCCCTCTCCTGAAGCTAGGAATAGAATCCTATGAAATTACTGTGGAGGATGCACTCTTAAAACAAAGCACCAAGTAAGGAGGATGTGAAAAACATGTACAGCTGAAATACAGAAAGAGCTTTTATGTGCCAGTGTAGGGGGAATATTAGATTTAACACTTGACATATGAGCTGGCAGG
>JANHGN010025614.1:0-54447 GCA_024605025.1 Megaceryle maxima | reverse complement strand
CTGGCAGGGGAGAAGCGTGAGAGAGGCAGGGAGGCTACGTGCCATGCTCTTGCACCACTGCCTGTGCCAGGGCTCTCCTCTCACTCACACGAGGTTGGTCATGTAAGGTAAGCATAGCATGTGCTTTTGAGAAATATATTGGATTTTTATCTTGCTTCCAAAGCTGAGACATACACAAACCCTGAGAAAAGTCCATGCCTCCTTGAAAGCTTGGAGAGGTTTTTTTTTTTCATGTGGCAGGGACACAGACACTTTGCACCTGGACAGCTGTTTGCAGATGGGGTTGTGTACCAGCTAGTTTGCCCAAAATGAATCGGGGAGCAGAGACAACCACAGAAACCTCTGTGCTGGCAGCACCCTGGAATCAACAGACTGTCCAGGCAGGAGATGCCATGGAGCATCCTTCCCAGTTTGATTCTGGAGGGTGTTTGCCTGCTGGCCCAGCCTTAGGAAAGAAGCTTTGCCCTGGAGAAGTCCTTTTTACAGTGTACTTATCATTAGTCCATCCTGGTCAGGGTCACACTTTTTTTTTAGTGGGTGACCTCAGGAAACTAAATCTGCAAGCAAGGGATACCCCCAGAATGCTGGGAGTTTGAGCAAGAGCTGGTTGAAGGGAGAATTACTTGAGTCTCCATCACACCCAGTCATGACGACAGGTAGCTTTCCAGTAAGAGCTTGTGTCTCTCTCTCTTTGGGAAATGCTTGTTAGCCTTGTCCAAGCAAAAATCAAGCCTGGGAAGCTTCTAGTTGGGTAATGCCTTGTCTCTTATTTAGCAAGCAGCAAAAGAAAAATGCAACACTCGCTCCAAGCCTGTCAAAATATATACACAGATGGGAGGAGTTTAACGGGGCAGTAAAAGAGGTGGTAGAGCTCCTGTAATCCCACCTGCATTGCAATTACAAACTGACAGATCTTGGGCATGAAGGAGAAACTGGAAAAACGGCAAGGTCCAAGTGCTATATGTAGCAGAACACCAGTACCCAGCACAGGGAGAGCAGCTTCCATCCTTCAGCAGCAGCTGCTTTGCTTTTTCACAGTCTATGACATTAGGGAAACACAGCTGCTATTGTGTTTCTGCTGCAAACACATAACTTGCAGTTGTGGTACTCCCCAGAAGAGTCCTGGTCTTCTGAGGAAGTTATTGTGCTGGCTTTCTCCCACCTTTCTGGCACAGGTTAATAAGGCCACAGGGTACTTGATAAGAAAACACGGAGCTTTTCTCTTCCTTGTTTTCACAGGCACAAGGTTCGCCTGTGGTTCAGTGTTTAACTAAAATTAAGGCTGACAGTTTTTCCCTATAAATTAAATTAATGTTTGAACTTCTGCTAAATTGTTTGTGTGAATCATTACTGCTTGATATCATCCCTGTGCTCCCTTCCCACAGACACTCTCTGTGGCTATGCCAGCTCCCCTGCCCATGCTGGGATGAAAGGAGAAGTCATTTCTGGTGCTGTGTGTGCCAGGAGAGGTGGCCACACAGAAAGTCTCTGCTTCATGCAGAGCCATTTCCATGAAAGGAAAAAAGTGTATTTACTTAAAAAAAGATTAAAAATATATTAAATATCTTGCCTTTCTAATCTGGCAGGATGCTTTTGCTGGTGCTAGTCTAAGGGCACTGTACAGCAGCAGTGCTGCCTCATGGTGATGATGCTCTAGGTCGGTATCTTCACTTTGCACGTTTCCACAGGCTTTTCACTTAGGCCTGCATAACTCATCCTCTTCCAGCTCCTTACCACTCATAGCCATCTCCCCACAGCAGTTCTCACACTCTGCACTTGTCATCACTTCCAATCCTTTTCAGCTAAAATGGGCTGGAGTAGCAGAGGCTGATGATTAAGCTAATGAGCTTGTTCAGGCCAAAGTGGGATAAGGGATATATGTAGCCAGAGGTAGGAGCTTTGCTCCTTGGTAGAACAGTAGCGAGTGGTGCCTGCTTGCCTGTACCACCAGACTGCATCAGTGGCTGGTTGCAGTCTGGGGTTAGCTCAAAGAGGTATCAGGACCCTGATGATTATGGGAAGCTTGCGTGGGGTATGTCTGTTCCCAGAGGAGCTCTGAGAGGGTAGGTAAGGTGGGTAACAGGTAGGCGTATTAGTGTTTCCACCTTGAAGAAATGCAGTGCTTGGAGGAGAACATCCACTCTGTGAAGCAAGCTATTTAATGAAAAGGAGTCTTGTTGAAGAAAAGCTTTTTAAGAGGAGAAATGGAGGTTTGTGTGATTTGGTAAAGCTCTCTGAGCATGCACTTTGCTGTGTCTTTGCAGAGAAAGACTTTTATTCATTACAGTGCAATTCCCTGCAGCAGTGTAACGAGGCAGTCATGACCTGGGTGCTGTGGTTGCCCAGCTAAGGAGAGGAGAGAACACATTGGCCTTTTGTTGCTTGAAAATTAATATGAGCAAATATCACTGTCAGAGGAGTTAATAGACATAAAACAAGATAGCAAAATGCATGTAAAGAAGCCATTTTCCATGTATATCTTAAGAGATTTTTATCTATGGTCTGATACCTCAAGGAGTCTGTGCTGTTTGTAGCCAAAATCTGTGGTTTGTAGTAAGAACAAGTGTTTGTTTTTAAAAATTTCAGATTTCATTTTGTCTCAGCCACTTCCATACCATTTGCACTGCATCTCCATTACAGTTCAGGAAGGATGGCAGAAAGTAAGAGCTTATCCTCTTATCCTCACCCAAGTGAGCACACTGCAAAGCTTGGAGAGCAGGTAGAGCAAGCATTGGTTTGTTTGCAAATGCCTGTAAATCAAAGCCCGTTACTGGACTCTATTCCAGTAAAGGTAAAATTTCAGTAAGGGGACAAAGTCACGACCATTGCTCAAACAGGCTCGCTTGAGCTACTGGTAGTACTGCAAAAGTTACACTGGACAGAAAATTGCCAAAGAATAAACTGTGGCCAAGTTATAGTCATTCATCTGATGGAAGGAGAGCGTTTTTCTGGCAGAATGGTTTAGCATCCAGGATTCCCAAGCTCCAAGGGGTTGAAATTAGGCTGGATGTAGAGTTGTGTACAGTGTCAGTGGCCTCATTGCCACTGATGTTTCCATCAGATTAATCTTTCCATTGGGAATCCAGATGCTGTTTTATAAGCGGAGCACTTGATGTTCTCTGGGCAGACTTAGATCTCCGTCTCTTTGTGAATCATCAAATGAATAGTTTAGCTGTTAAGTTGGTTTTAAAATAGCATCCACTTCCCTCTCTCTGGTACCATATTCTGATTAAAAAACGTAAACACAATACAAGGGAGTGTTGAAAGAAGCAAACTGGAGATCCATCTAGAGCAAAATATCCTTAACGCAGGGAGCAACGAGCACAGAAGACAAAACTGATGTCATGCAGACCTGACCTAGAAACCTTGCAGCTCACTCTCTGTTAGGTTGAGAGTGTCTGAGAAGGGTGGGTAAGATGATAGGGACAAGAAGACAGAGACTAAGGCAGGAGAAGGTGGTTGTGATGGGGGAACAGGGAGCATGTGTGGATGAAACTTAATGAATATAGTGCATTTAGTTGGACAACTCTTTGCATGAGTCAGCACTACCTGGGATGTTCAGTTTGAACGGCACTCCAGAATTACAGGCTGTCTAGCTGTTGTTTAATTATTGGCATAAGGATACTTCAGGCAGATTTTGGTAATCTTAGCCTTTTGGGCTGATGCAGTGTTTCTTCAGGATTACCAAGGTGTTTTGTGTCCTATTCTGTTTGCATTTTCATCTGAGATTTACAGCAAACAGCAATGAGAGATGCCAGAGGGCAGCTCTTCAATTCTTAGCAAAATAAAAATATGTGCCAGGATTTATGCATATATTCATGTGGACACCTGTGTTATTGAAGCACATTTCCTTTGCTATTTGTGATGTATTTACTTGAACCATTCTAAAATTCAAGTAATGCATAATACTGAAAAATCTCCTGTGGAGCTTGGTAGGAAACATGAAGCTTTATTTTGTGCTTGGAAATACTGCACTATATGTTACTCTTCCCTTCAAGCACTTCCAGCATGGAGCCTTGTTCTTGTCTGGAACCAGTGCAAAGCCTGGAGGGTCTCACAGGCTCCAACTAGAGCAAAGCCTTAGGTTTTAATAATTGTTTACAAACCATATTCCTGGGCAATTCCATTTTCAGCCTAGTACTGAGCTTACCTTCAAGTCTTGTCTGGCTATTTAATAAGCTCTCTCATCACCAAAACTTTGCACCTTTGGTTAGCTTGTTTAATTTATAAATTAGGTCTCCTGACCATGCCCCGGTATCTTCTTTTTTCAGCTGACTTAGAGGATCTTGCACTCCTCTCAGGCTCATGTTCCAAGTGGTCACCTGTTCCAGGGAGATATCAGCTCTCAAAAGATCTTCACTCTGTGATTTAGAGACAATGCTTTACTGCTGTGAATGTCTGACAGAGTGTTAAGGCAGAGAAGTGTGGTAGGGAGGAATAGGACCTTTACTATGGTGTGATGTTCAGTGGGAAGTGTGGTGAGGTCCTGACTCACTGCTCAGACACCCTCCTATTTAACATATGTCTAAAATATAGCTCTAAGCACATGTGCAGAACTTGCTGCTATAACAAGTCTTGAACAACATTTGAGAGGAAGAACAGAAACAGAGACCTTCAAGTTAGAGCCGGGGAAGAATACCACAGAAGGTTAATAACCCATGTCTAGATACATGTACTCTATGGTGTCACACTGTCACCTGTGTCCTGCTGGCACAGGTCCCTGGCATGAGGGGTTTGCTCAGAGACCACATTTCTAACAGGAGCTTGTGGTGGAGCCCAAACTTGTGCTGCTCAGAACTAATGAAGATAATAAAGAGTTTCCATTCCGTGAAATTGCAGTGCACTGAGCTGTTCCCATAGCTGCGATTTAAACCTATGCAAACTTGCCTTGTTTGCTGCTGGGAGGCTGAGGCAATGGCACTCATTTGATGTCTTCCAGCCAAGGCTGGATTTGAGGTCTCTTACCTGTGAAAAATCAATAAATCAAAATATTCGAAGGTGCCGTGCTGATAATTGATTCTCCCAAGTATATTTTTTTCCCAAAGCTTAAACTATTTCCCACAGCAAGAAGTTATAATGAAGACTAAGTGTATTTATGAAGTGAAATCATTAACAATGGATTAGCCAGTGGAATCCAATTTCCTGTTCCATCAGTGATGCTAACACAGACTGAAATTTCATTGATGTATTGGGCATCATTGTCATCCTCTTAACTGAGAGAAAAATTATATTTGCCATTCTCCACTGGCTGCACTTCACAGGCAAAACTGCATTTTCTACAAAGGATAAAGCCAGAATCTTAATGGAGAAAGTATTTACAAGAAAATAAATGTGCACATAAATATTTCACAGGCATCTCATATGTGCTTTGTGTTTCATCATATTTAATGTATGAATGCAACTATTTTATTTGTGTGGATTTTTTTCATCTTAAGGAGCTAAAGGTAGAGAAATACATTTGTGTGAATGTCTGTTGGGTTTTATAATATATGGAAGAGGTAGAGGGAACATTCTCCCAAGAGTTCTTTGTCTTAAAGAACAGAACTAAAAAAACTATTATCACTTTGTAAGTATCAAGGACTAAAATCCAAGTGTTTGAAGCTCTGGTTCCTGTTCTTATGCAGCATTCTGTCAGACCTGCCTGTGGCTTTCCCTCGAGGAGGATGGCATGCAGCTCACAGAAATGGTCTTAATGGCAATAGCTGGGAAGTGTCTGTAATTTTTGATAGTCAGTTTGATAGTTCACTCCAGTGAACCAAAGCACCTCAAGTAGAGCAGAGGTCTGGACTGTTCTGAACACCAGTGTAACCTGCAAGTGTTGCTGCCTTGCTGCTCTCTTCTCCCAACCTCTCAGGAAGTACATTAAACAGCACATGATCTTGTAGGGAGCCTTGAGGCTCCTCTCTCTGGGGAAAACTGAAAGTTTTATTCTGCTTCTTGCTTTCTGAGTGCTCTCCATCCTTCCACCCCGGGTTCATATTTTCACATGGTAAATAGCCTTTGATAGTGGACTTTTCTGAACTGTGATAGGGATGTCCATATGATGTGTACAGTGGTAGCTGGAGACAAGATGCCCACTCTGTGCATCATGAAGTTGCATCTTTAGCACATAGTGAATCTGAGCTGCTATTTGTTAGGGCCTGTGAGGAGCTTTTGGCAGTTCAATGGGGTGCAGTCATCACAAGGTCAGTAGTTTATAGCATGATGCTTTGGGATGTTACATATGTCTGCAAACAGTGTGCTTCTTTACATATGCTGGTGGTTAGTTTTTTTTCCCCTCTCTAAATCATTCTCTGACCAAATAATATGATTTGGAAAAAGCCCCAGGAGATGTTGATGGCCAGGTAAATCAGCTGCTGTGCACTTGGGGGTGGTAGAGGTAATGTGACTCCCTGTGTGGCCAGGGAGGTACTGGCTGTACCTGTACCCAGAAGGACTCTTTCTGTATAAAGAGCCTTTCTCCAGATATCAGACCACTTTCTTGAAACAAAAAATGAAATACTAGATTTTGATCCCAGTGGTATAACAAAGCAGTGATCAATACAAAGCAAAGAAAAACCCCAACAATTGGGGGAAAGAAAGCAAATTTTGGAAGACATGGGAAGTTTAAATACCAAACAAATGTGGCTTGGCTGTAGGCTTTTACTGAAATCTGTTTCCCTTTTCCTGACAATTAAATATCCCTAAACCAATTGAGTTCTGAAGCAGCTCAAGGTGACCAAAAGGTAATTCAAACAAAAGATAAGACCTGATTGCATTTGGACTTGTCTTGAGTTTTAATGCATTCAACCATGATATTTTCTCAACCTGTAAACTCTAGAGAGAGGAAAGACATATGTTTATATATATATTTTAATGCTAGTACTAAAATTCTCTGCTAGTTATGAACATTCCTCTTAAGATAGGTGCAGTGTTACCTCCCACAGCCACCTCTCCCACTGCCATGAAAGCTGGGGAAGCACACGGCTGTGTTTGCAGTGCACCAGATCAGCTCAAACTGCACATGAAGGTGGCTTTGCTCCAATAAGCCTCAGAGCTTGCCCCGACACCCCTTCCAGGAGTGGGCTGGAGGAGGTGGTGTTCAGAGGAAAGATTCACTAGAGGAGGTATATGGCAGTCCTTAGTGCTTCTGCCTTTTAACAGAATGATTAACACAAACCAGAGCTCTAAATCAGGTTAAGCAGCCAGCAGGGGCTTTACTCCTCACCTTCCCTTAGTATGCAGTGTGGTCAGCATGTGACACCAGGTAGCTTTGCTGTTCCCTTGGAAGAGCACTCTGGTTTTCTTCTGCAGAAATCCATGAAAAGTTTCCCCTGCACAGACAGTCAGGACTTTGTTATAAGTTGCACAATAGAAATAGCCACTCAAATGCAGTTTCTGCAGAGTTTGGGTCTTACACTACCCCTGTGGTTTCAAAGGACACAAATGCAGCACTGCTGTCATCATCAGTTATAGTGCTGGTGAAGAAGTTAAACCTACTGCACTAATAACGTGGGGCTGGGTCAACTTCAGCAATTGAGTCATCATATATATAATATGAGATCACCATTCTTGTCTCCAGTGTGATGCCACAGAGGCCAAAGCAGTGAGGAGGGCCATCCATCAAGTATCTCAGCCTGATGCTCTTGAAGCTTTTCTGACCACTATGCCTTCTGAGCAGCCCAGGGACCTGTGTCCCGGCTGGGCTGGACTGCAGGTGGCGATGCTCAGCAGGGAATGTTCAGCTCCATCCCTGGAGAGGAGGCTGGATTTGGAGCCCTGATGCTCAGACTTGGGTTAGAAATGTGCAGTCTGGGACCTTCCTACTCATAGAGGAGTGTGGGAGGGGGAAGTGAGAACTGCAGAGGGGACAGTGGTGTGGCACAGTTACAATCGAGAGAATAAACAAGAAAACTGTGATGAAGAAGGAACTAATGAAAGGGAAAGAGATTGGCAGTGTGTGGGCAGATGCGTATGAGGTGAGCCCAGAGAGGGGTATATTTTCCCATCCAGGTGTGCTGGGGACTTGTAAAGAGGGAGGGATGCTTGCTAGATGGGATGCATGTACTGGTACCAGTCTGCAAAACCAAACTGTGCTGGGGATGTTCCAAAGAATGTCTGTGATGGCTGTGAGCATCCCAGCAATTCTGCCTTGGAGCAGCCCTTTCTGTGTGCTTCATGCCATGCCTTGGGAATTGGGGTCCTGGATGTGATTGCCTGCTTCTTCAATGAGAGATTGGGGGCTCTATGTGAAAACAAGTTGCCTTGAAAAGCCCTTCCTGTCACTGGAAAAGAAATCTACTCCTTGCCATTAAAGTATTCAAATCAGAATGTGCCACATGCAGCATTTCTCATTGGGATACGGCCAGCAGATGCATTGGGAGGCCCTCACAGCCCATGTTGGGCAAAACACACGTTCACAGACCATTCATAATAACAGTTCTTTGGAATGAGAGCCAGTCTCAGCTCTGTCTGTATAACCAGCGAGGCTCTGGGACATCTCTGAGATCACACGTGAAGTCTGCAAAGCAGGGACATGAATTCATTTCTCCATCATATGGTGATGCTGTAATGGGTGGGTTTTCCTGGGATATGAGTGGTAAAGGAAAACATTATTTAAATATATGTCCTACTGAGGAGGTAGACTAGAGGTTGAATGTATGTGATTAGGCATTAAATTTTAGAAGAGGGTCTGTGGCTGAAGGATGGGGTGGGGGGAGAGTTCCCCGATTTCTTTTGTGTTTTTCAATCACCTACAGAATATTGGAGGGTCACAGGTAGAAGGATTCTTCTTAACACTGAGATTCTTAATGCCATGGTTGTTTTGCACATCAACATCAAACACTACGCAGAAAAATTATTCTGTTTAGAAAAGCATCAAAAGCTATCTTCAAAGAGTTACGCATCAAGACCACGTATGTGCTCTGGCATTTTTGAAGTTGCCTTCGTACCTATTAGACTTTAATGGTATGATGAATGGCTTTTTGTCTATCAAAAGTTGCAGGGACACCTAACTTCTTAGGCACCTTGCACATCAGTAATGTCTGGGTTTGGTAGTCTTCCCTATTGCATTACATTTTGCTTGTGTACTTTTAAGCCTTTTATTACACAAAATTAGGCCTTTCACTTTTGCTGGGCAAACTCTATGCATTTGCAAATTCTGCAGGCTTACTCCATTTACAAATCAAACGGATGAATTAAATTGGATTGGGACAATAAGCATCCAGGGGATGGTAGAATATACCATCTTCTGAAGCATAGCCTTCATCTGGCTTAGCTGCACAGACGCAGTGTAACAAATCAGCTCTGTTTACCAAAGTGCTCCCAGTATTTGCTGTGCAGCATTCCTAAATGTCATTGCTATGAAATATAAGAACTTCCCACAGGCCCACCAGCCTCAATCTTTAGCTATATTTCTTTTTAAAGCAGGAAACCATCTTCAAAAGTAGATCTTTGATGTGAGGTAAGAACTGGAAATGAAGGGGCAGGACAAACTGATCCCCTCCCCTGCTTCCCTGCTGCATCAAGCTGAGTAAGGAGATGTTACCTTGCGTTTTCCTTTAGCATGTTCCTGCTCTGCTCATAAAGTATTTGGGCTATATTGGAAGTACCTACAGATTTGTCCTGGCAAAGCCTCCCAAAATGTCACCCTACACCTGTGCTTTTACAAGAACATTGCAACATTAGTTGCATTTGGGAGTGATGAAAGCAAAAGCCAAGTTTCACAGGCTTGCTCCCAAAGAGGCAAAACTGATTCAACCTTGGGACTGCCTGAAAGCCATCAGCAGCTTGGGGATTCTTCCAAATCCTGTTGAAGTTAGCAGAAATCCTGCTGCTCTGCGTTTTTGCATCTGCATTGGGAAAAGGTCTTTTCTAAAGCTCTGACATTAAGCTTTACTGTCATACGGAGCTCACATATAATAGAGGATGCAAGTTACTGGTTTCCAGGGAATATTTTGCAGTGTGTTCTTTTTCTTTTTATTATTGTTTTTTAAAGTCAGATCTCTCTGTTACTCTGACAGCAGTGAGTGAGCAGGAAAGTGAGCAAGTTGCACAGTTTTTGGCAATAGCCGCCTTTTTCTTCCCCTCTTGCATAGGGAATAGGGACATCAACAAGTATTCTCCCCTGTAGTACAACTGGCTGCTTGACTCTGCCTGTATAGGGAAAAACTGTCCCTGCTGCTCCCCAGCTGGAGGTGACACTTCTGCAGATAACAAGGGAGCAACCAAGGGAAAGATTTCCAGGTTTTCTGGCTGAGGTAACTGGACCCATCCTTTGTAACCCTCACTCCTTTTCTACCTCTTCCCTAGAGTTCAACAGGATATTTTGTGAGTTCCTTGATTTTTAAATCAAGCTGGTATAAACCTGTTGCCCTGGTGTTCTGCCAGCAAAGTCTTAACTATCCCAGTAGCCCTTGTCATGGTAGGGAAAGAATGCAGCACTGGGGTCTGGAATGCAGCTGACAGTCAGCACATCTCTGGGTAACATCCTCTTCCTAGTGAGACATGGTGCACACAGGTATTGGTAGGTGGGGACAGCTGCAGCACTCTCTGTGGGAAAGAATTAATACCATCTAAAATGAATTATGTGCTTGTGATAAACTACTTCCTGTGAGTTTGTTGCCTCAGGAGAGTCTGTATCTTGTACTTAAGAGGATTGACAAGGTGTTCAGGCTTCTGCAAAATAGGGAGAGATTTAAACTTGTGAAGGAACTGCAAATTCTCATCTGTCTTGGAGGTCTGGGTTTCTCTAATCCATGTCTATATTCACTTACATTTAATTAGAGACAGGTCCTGAAATGACTTTGGGCTGTGTGTACACTAAATCCAGAGCTGAGACTAATTCATTTGTCAAGTGTAATTCTTGAACACAACTGACCACACTGCTCTAAAACACTGGTGCACAGGGCCTTCAGTGGGCTTGGGAGGTCATGGGAGGAGCGTGCTCATCTCTGGTTTTATGGGCTCTTTTGACTGCCCTTCAGGGGTGGCAGAGGGGCCGGTCTTGCCTGTGCCAGTAATGGAGTTAGAGCTTTGCACTCATACCTTTCTTTTACAGTTCTGGAAGCTATCAGTCCCATCTCCTCCTGCTTTACGGTGAGTATCAGAGCAGTCTAAACCTCTTCTTGGCATGTTCCTCGCTGACACTGCTTGAAAAACTTGCTGCTTATGTATGAGATCAGGTTGGAAATGATTGTCAGTTTAACACCTGCTACGTAAAAGTGTGTTTGTCATAAAGTCATGTTTATCAATGAAATGAAGCTGGAATTAAACATTTTAATTACTGGAGTAAATACGCTGGTAAAACCCTATGGAATTAACCGATGGAGCAGTGGTGATGTGGCATCTGTATCTTGTGGTTTCCATAGATATGCATGTGACACTGTTTTGCAAGCACTATCCACCACCTGAAATATATTTCTGCTACTTCAGGAATAATAATTACACTTAAATGCATTCTACACAAAACCACTCCTTAAGCATTTCTTGATGGATGAAAACTAAACAGGTTTTCAAAGGTCATTGCAGATTTCTCAGCTTTCATTTATACTTTTTCCCAAACTAGAGG
The DNA here is from genome assembly GCA_024605025.1 of Megaceryle maxima. Taxonomy (NCBI): domain Eukaryota; kingdom Metazoa; phylum Chordata; class Aves; order Coraciiformes; family Cerylidae; genus Megaceryle; species Megaceryle maxima. Next base: position 42,899 of record JANHGN010025614.1, on the reverse strand, counting down.
TGGAAGAAGAAGAAGGCAGAGAAAAGCCCCTGGCTCAAGGTCTGTGCATGTAATTTTGTGATGTGGTCTGGAGAGTTTAGTTCAGTTTGGGGCATGAGACTGGCTTATGTGCATGCCTTGTCACCAACAAAGCTGTTTATACCCATGTTGGGTAAAGGAATGACAGATTGGGGATATACAACTTGGAAAGACTACTGAGAGGAAGGAGGAGGATGGTTCAGGAGAGAGCAAATTAGATGAGCAAACAGATCCATCCACATCAAGCAGAGTGTCTGAAGATGACAGCTGAGTGAAGTTGGAGGATGGTTCCCTTCAGCACATGAATGTATCCCTAATAAGAAGTTGCAAAGAAAGGGATATTCAACAGAAAGCAGTGCTTTGCTACTTTAGAAGTTTTCCTTTTCCAGAGACACAATTTCCAAGTGAGGCCGATGGCTTGAAAGAGACTGGTTCCATCACTGGGATCAAACCAAGGCAGAGCCCTGCACCCACTCTGCACTTGGGTGAAGGCTGGATCTCTCGAGCACTTCAGCCCCGGCAGAGCACACCGAGTACTGGCCTCGGCTCAGATCCGGTGCTGACTGTGGAGGCTGAGCTCTTACAGAAATCTGGCTCATCTTGTGTAGGAATAATTGAAACAGTCAGAATTATTATTCTCCCTCCCCAGTTCTTTATATCAAATATGCATTTCCCCCCTCTATGCTCTAATTAAAATCTAAAGGAGGAGAGAAGAGGAGGAAACTAATAATGCCAATTACACATTTGGCTTACAAAAAAGAAAAGAAAAGCACACTCTAATGCGTTTGTGGACAATAAGCAGGAAATTATTCACGCTTAATAAACCTCTTTGCTGTTAATCTCCATTCACCTAGGGGCTCTGTTACTGATATCGAAGTGTCTCCTTACTTTCTGTTGTGTTATTGCAAAGAATGAACTTCCATTATTATTATTTTCAGGGGCCATTGAACCTACTGCCACCAGAGCACTGGATTGCTCTGCAGACTGGGCAGCCTGGTTGCTGTCATAGTTAAGAATATTTTATCACTGTGGTGCTCCTTCCCAATTGCCCACTGCAGTACTGGGGGGGTAGGACATCCCAGGACACACACCAGTGTCATGGAAGGGTCAGCCACAGCTTCTCAGGTCTTGATGCAGGAGGGCTGCTGGGGTCACCTGCTTTATAAGATGATTGAGAGCAGTTGCTGAAGGGGTTTCTAGGTGGATTCCCACCACCTGAAGGGCTGAGGATGAATCTGTGATGGAAAGTTGAGAAAGGACCCCAGAGCTAAGCATCTGCTAGTTCTCCTGCCATCTCCCTGGAGAGCTGGGAGTCCAATGGACGGATGTGATTAGCACACTGTGTTTAAAAAACTACATTTTTATTGCATGATGCACAATCTTTCACAGCTTTCTCATCCCATGGAGTAATGCCCAGAAATTGATGTTACGCTGTTATAATCAGAAAGGAGCGGGGGGCTGCAAAGGGCAGAATGGATATTACTGAGAATTCCTCATGCTTAGTGATTTTCTTTCTAGCAGTATCATCTTCCACCCTCTCCCTTGTGCCTGGGTGTCAAACATCTAAAGTTTTGGTTGTTTGTTTTTGCTGGGTTGTTTTTTTGGTTTTCTTTAGTTTTTTTTTTTTTTTCTTCCATTTTCATCTGTGACATTCAACTCTGTCACTGTTTTTCTGAAGCAGCTGTGGCAGCAGAGGTCGGGTGACTCCTCCTGTCTGTAACCAATGGCTCAGGAGGATGCAGAGGCTATTGGTGCTACTGGAAGCTGCAGATGATCCATGAACCTCTTGTGTTGCTGCTGCAGGTGAGTGAAGGTATATTTGTAGGTAGAGGATGAGCAGGAGAAACAGCACCAGATGTGGTAGAGGATGTGTAAGAGGAGGAAGATTTTTGGGGAAGATGAAGTGCCAGAGCCAACATCTAACACAGCAGCAGTATGTCCCAAAGAAATCCCAAGAGAGCCCTGTGCTCTTACTTTGCCTGAATGATGGCTGCTCTTTCCTATGGTCTGCAGAAACTTCCCTTCTGGCACAGCTGGACCCAAGTTTTCAGAGAAAGCCAGCATCTCTGGCTGAGATGTCTCCAACCTGAAAGGTTCACAGAAGTATCAAATATTGATTTGGTATCAAATTCTTCAAATGAATCTTTCCCATTGAATTAAGGTATTGGTTTCTTTACCTCCAGTCAGGAGTTTTATCTTGTTAGTTCTGGGAATCAAACTGCATGTCCAAAATAATTTTATTTTCTTTCTGAGAGAATGATATGTTAAAATCAGAGATGGGTGGAAATTAAAACATGCACATTGTCTGGCTGGGTTCTAAGTCCTTTGTAAGATATTCAGAGTGAAGTCTGTACAGCTGCACAATCTCATTCCCTGTTAATATAATCAATACCCGCCTGTCTTGCAGTGTTGTTACAGGCATGTTACTCTTCTCTGGTTCTGGCCAGTGAATTTTAAAATCCTGTTTGCATAAACTTGCCTGCTTCTTACTGTGCTTATTTAACAATGCATTTAATTATCCCCAAATCAGATTTTCAAATACATCAGTTTCTCCCCTCTATGATTGTTATGGAGATTTCACCTGGAAAATCAAAGCTTTCAGAGACCACTTTACTTTCATCTCCTCCTTTTGATGAGGTCCTAACACATCAAAAACCCACACTTCAGAAAGATCTCTTTCTACTCACACATTTAAAATACCAGGAGGTCTCCATGGTACAGGAGTGTAGCGAGGAGCATCACACCACAGCGCTCACTGGAGCTTGGGATGAGGACCTAAATCCTGTCAAAACTTGGGACGCTTGGCTGGAGCGTTGCCTGTCTGCCAGCACCACTGCTGGGACTGAGCAGAGCAGGGGCATGTCAGGGCTTGGTTGAAATAGGTCAGAAAATGTCCTATAGGGGCACATTTTCTATGGGGAAAACCCTGAGCTGAGAGGATTCAGTGCTGAGTTGCCAGCAGCCAGCGACTTAACCTCTTAACTATTCTATAGGTCTCTACTAACCCTCTAAAGGTTTTCTGTAGTTGGGGGTATTAAATAATTTGACAGTCTTCCCATCCAACCTCATGAAATTTATTTTTTTTCCATGTGTTGAAAAGTCCTCCAGGCCACCACTGGTAACTGAAATGATGAAAGAAAACCCTCCTGAGTACTAACACTTGTTATGACAAAGATGGACAACAACAAAAAAAAGTGCAGAGAGAAGCAGCTCTCCTGGCAGAATATGATATTTAAATGTGTTTCCCTCCTTAGATTTTAAAATGCAAGAAGCAAGCAGATGCAAGAAGGCACTTGCTTGAGGTTGAAATAGCTGTTCATGTAAAGGATCAATAGATCCACCGTTGTATTTAGTGTCGTACAAAATTCTGGACTGGGCAATTATTTTGATTCATCACTGTGCTAAAGGAAGCATCCAAGTGTGACAGAAAATTAGCATATTTTCTTGTTTCTTCTATAAGTGAAGTATTTCATCTTTAGAGGCAGTTATGTTAAAGATTAATATTCTGTTCTTGACTGGTATTGCCGATGGTTTTTTAATTCAGTGTTAGTTTTATAGGTTTTTTTGGGGCATGTTGCATTCACTCAGCCTCTAATCCACAGTCTACCAGTGCAAGAGGGACTCTTCTGGTAGCACCAGTGTCCTCTGAGCCTCCTGGCTGGAGCATTAGGGAGCAAATGTGCTTATTGGCATCACAGGGAAAATTCCTGCTGGCTCCAAAGAGACAGTTCTAGAGTTGAATCCACCTTGCTTAAACAATCTAAAATATATTGGTCTACATTTACTCAGGATAACAAATCAGATAATAAATATATTACACATACCCACTTTGCTTCAAAACACTTTAATTGCTAAGGGTTGTAATGTCTTCAGCCAAAACCTGTAAGAAAAGCTCATGTGCTTTCACTTTTTCTTGTTACATAGGTAAAAGCAGCAGATGCTTGTGACATCTTTTGCCAGTCCAAGGGGGAGCTGAGAGATGGTGAATTTGACCTGAGCCTGCAGTGGATTTCCCACATCAGTGACTTGCAAGTACTGTTCCTTCCAGCTGAGGTGAACAGAAGTTTGATCATGAGACTAATGCTGTCCTCAGTACAGAGTGGCTTTGCAACCAAGATGAGTTGTCATCATGAGTCTGCAACCCTTTTCAACCACAGAGGAGTGTGTTGAAGCTGCTGAAATGAAATGCTAAGGGAGCTGTTGACCATCTTGTATGAATGGTGTGTGACATCCTGGGTAGCTTGTGAAGAGCCTGAGGACTTCCATTTTTACCCAGGGTCCTCATGGTCTCGAATATCTACAGAAACATGGGTATTGCAGCAGAAAAAGGTGTCAAAAGTGAAGATAATATTCTGAGGGGGGACCACCTCAGCTTGTATATGGGAAAGGCACAAACAGTCCCCTAAAAATACAGGAGCCCAATGAGTACCTGCTGGAGGCTTTGAATGAAAACTGCTGCTCCAGAAAACAACAGCCTTTGGATGTGAAGACAGAATGTTGTTTGGAGCTCTGAGGTTTCTGCTCCTCTCAAGTGCTCTGTGCTTGTTGAAGAACTTGGTTTTATCAGCTGTCTAAGTCTTAGCTTGCATGCTACAGAGCAATTGCACCCATTTAGAGGCAAGGGGAACTGATCACACCAATTCTGGAGCATCCACCTCCTTGTCCAAAGTTGCAGTCTTTCTTAATTCAGTATGATTTGAGTGCACATCAACTGTTAGATTACCTGTGCTGTAATGTTAGAGATACAGGCTGGTCCCTACAACCCTGGGCTGTGAAGCTCTGTAACTGTAGCCCCAGGTGTCTTCTGTTGCTTTTATCCCTAACTCATGCTGTAGACGCACCTGCCTGAAGAAAGAGAAAAATGTTTGCTTAAATAATGTATATATACATATTTGCATATTTCTTTCCTTTGAAGTAATTCAAATTTCACTGAAAAATTCTGTAGAAAGTTCTTTATGAAACTGCCAACTCTTTGGCACTTACGCACTTGCAGTTGGCAAAAACACCTTTCCACGAGCTGTGTGCGTTCACTTGATGTGTAGTCAAGGGTGCCTCTGCAGACTGCTTGTGGCCTGTTCTTGGCAATATTTCTGCATTAAATCCTTGTTGCAGACTCAGGCTACCATGTCACCTGGAGGGGGGAGCTTCAATGGATCAGCAATAGGACTGATCTGGCCTGCAGAACATGGCAAGCAGCTAGAATCTAAATTACTGAAGATACCAGTGGAAAGCTCAGAATTTATATCAGATATAATGTATTACAAGTAAGTTTTATAAAAGGATTACAGAAAGCAGTTAGTTAAAGCTACTGGCAGTAAACAGGGATTAAAATATTTATCTAGCTGTAAAAATATGAATAATGGAGTAATTTATTTAGTTATGTAAAGAGGCTGCGTGGACAACAAATAACACTCATAATATCGCTAATATTTTACAATGTCCATATATCAAAATCCTTCCATGCTTTTTGCTTCCAAGCAAAATCCTCTTGTATCTAATCAGTGCATAATACAGAATCTCCTCAAGCCACAGACACGCTCACAAGAGGGTAGCTCAGCCAGCAGTGTAGTTATTTGCCTTTCTTCCTCCCCTCCCTCTCCAAGGCTGTAGCATTTGGAGATCAGTTCCTTCCTTTCCTTCCCTTCCCTCTGGGAGGGTATGTGATGCCAGTTACAAAGCAGCTGGCTGATGTTTCCTGTATTTTTATATCGCTCTTTCAATTATTGCATTTCTTCTAATCTTGCTCTTTGTGATCAATATTATTTTGCAGGAAGGCCAGGTCTTCCTTTGGGAGCTGGTTGAGATTTCGACCCTCCACAATTCCAGTCTAACATTTGGACTTTTTAATGTCAAAGCATCTCTTTGTGACCTGGACCTCGCTGTGGTTACTGCAATATCCCTTCCGTTCTGCAGTTTAGCCACGTAATCTATAAAACATCAGCAAACGTAAGGTAAACACTTACTGCCCCAATAAAAGTGTATTGGGGACCATGACTGGTATTAGAGGCATCACTTTCTATTTTTTCAATCATTTACTTGCCAGGAGTAACTCTTAACATGTTGTACATCTACAGTGATAATTCCAGGTGCACTGTGGTGATTTATCATGGAAAAGCTGCAAGGTCCCCTGTTGTTGTAATTCTGTAAATCTTCACTTAAGTCTGCCTGGGCTGATAAAACAATCTGGTGGGGAACCATCAACTTCATCTGGAGGATCTGTGCAATCCTCTCATGGCCAAAACACAGCCCTGGGGCCAGCTTCTTCCTGATGCAACTTCATGGATTTCAGTTGCCACCAGGTCTCCTAATTATCCTGCTCCCAACCTTCTGGGTGAGATAAAAATACTGTTCATTCCTTGTTTAGGACGAAGGTAGGAAAGCTCAGTGGTTTGCTGGTTTCTGCTCTTACTCTGAAGTCATCTTAAATTTTAACAAATTCAGCAGAGAGGATTAGGAAACACAGCTGGCCTTGCTTCTGTGTCTTGCTGGATTCCCATGGTAATCGGTCATGCTACACACTGAACAGCTCCCAACAGCTGGTTATTTCCTATGGTATCTTCCCCTGACAGGAATAAATTTGGCCCTTGGTGGTAGTCTAGGAAATTGGCATTAATAATGATTTTTGGGTGACCCTCGAGGGTCAGACCACCCCGGTACTCTGCAAGCTTTGCTGCTCTCTCCCTCTGCAACAGATTGTTCCCTGCTATCCTGCATCAACACAAATTACTTAGTTAATTTGTGTTTGAACTCTTTCTTTTATACATAACTTGTGAGCCCTGTGTGAGCTGTGCTTGTGTTTTTTAGTGTGCATAATGATTCGTTTCCTCCTGCCCATCTGTGGTGGTGAAGTTTGTTCTTCCTCTCAAACGACTCATCCCCAAGTGGAGGTTCAGCCTTTGTGAGCAAGGAGCTGGCACACAGCTGGGCTCCTGCTCACAAAGCAGGGAGCTGCAGAGCTCGGTTGTCTCTTTGCCTTGGAAATTGCAAAGTGATTTAGTGCTCATAGAAAGCATTGCATAATAACTTAAAGAATGGAAGGAAATCAAAGAAGGAAAATACGGTTTTAAAATAAGGCTAAAATATATAGTATTGGAAAAGTCCTGTGATTATTTCAGCTCAAGAGTTAAAAATTATGTAGTAGGACTCATGAAAGAGAAATAGAGAAGGGATCTGTGTGCGCAGCAAGGGACAGGTAGGAAGTAGTTGCCAGAGGGTTATCCAAATGGTAAAAAAGCATGAAATATTCTCAAAAAAAGAACCTTTGGCTGCAAAAAGGGGAAGGACCTTTTTGTGTTGTAGGGCTTTTCTGCTTCTGCAAGTTGGGGGGGTGTTGGGGGGGGGGTGTGGGGGGAATGGTGGTGACACCTGGGATTTATTGCCAGGTTTATTTATTTTTATTATCTGTGTCATAGAGCTGTTTTTCAAGGAAATAGAACAGGAGTGCCTTACAAACCTATGAGATCTCTCTCCCCTGGATTCTGCTGGGGAGATTCCTCAAGGCTTCCCATCTCTACAGTTATTTTTGATTGTTCATAACCTAGTGGATTTTCATTTTATTTAGGTAATATTAACATTCAGTCCTTAGTCATTATATCATGATTCATGTGTTCTTGGGGATACTTCAGACCATTGCCTAGAAATAATTTTCCATCAGCATGGGGTTGTGTTAAACTTCGTAGAAGTTATTGCCCTGCTTTTTCATGAGCATCATGGGAGTGAATGTGCTCTACAGCTGTCCTGCCCCAGATTAGTGACGCTGTCTACCTGCCTAAAGACTTCTTTCTTTGTGAGTAATTTCAAAACCTTGATTATTAACAGTGTTAACAAGGAATGTATTGGATGTCTGTACCTATTGGGTGCATTTTTTGAAGTGTTTAACCTAAATATATCCAAAAATACAGAATAGTGGTAGCTGATGGTGGGCAAAGGGCTAGCCAGAAGTTCCTAAGTTGCTTCTAATAGCCAATAAAGTCTTGTCATGTTTGCACTGAAACTCTACCCCGTGCTCCTCTTCCTGCAGGCTGCTTGGGAAATCTAGCAGCAGTTCCTGAGCAGGAATTAACTTTGCTTTGAAGTGAACTTTTCTGGGTTTGCTCCTTTATGGGTACCAGTTTAAGGTGGTCAAAATTATTGTTGGTTCACAAAGGCTGAACCTGGGGATTTCTAGACACACTGAGAGAATTTTGGTGGAACTGAAATTCAGCTTTCCAGAAGATGCTTCTTCACAGAGCATGTTTTGCTCACAGAACCCATTGGTGCTGCCAAGGCAAGGTGAAAGCCCCAAACTCTGCAAGCTGAAAGTTAAAAAACCCAACTTCTCTTCTGATGAGCATGTGTATGCATGTATTTAAAGTAAGAATTTCGGGCATAAATTAATTTCCTAGTGGAGGCACATTGTTCTCCAAGATTGCTGCTCCTTTCCTGTGAAATACCTGGACTTGGCCATGGCCTCATCATATGGGCAGTGGACAAATGCCTCTCCAGACTAATTCACAGAGCTATTCTCTTACTTTACTTATGATAGCAAAATAGACACTGGTGTGAAAGATGTTGAAGTTATTAGTCTTCAGAAATAAATGTGTCCAAGAACAAGTTTATATCAAGCCTTGAGTCACTGCCAACTTCAATGCAGTCCTTGGACTAATCTCTCATGAACCATCATAAGACATTAATGTTTTATACCTTCAGGAAACATGTAGCCAGCTGTCCTTGGTGCGTGTCCAATGTCTCCAGCACTGGAAGGAAAATTAGCACTGCGAAGTGCCGAGCACTCTGGCTTTGATCCAGCCAGGGTGGCACTACAGGGATAACTAGAAACTTGTGAGCTGCTACAGTGAGTACAAATTTAGCTGGGTTGCAGCCTTGAAGGAGCTGGACTGAGCTCTCATTTGTTGGCTTGCACCTTAATTTGGAGCAGGTCCTTCTGCTGTGGGTTCTCCTCAGACACCTGTCACAATGGGTAGGACTGCATGAGGAAAGCTGGGAGAGATCCAAAGCAGGGAATTAGACTGGCCTGAAACGCAACATCTGGATTGTTTTAAAGTGAGATCTACATGATTGGCTTGTTCTGGTTACATTTTTTCAAAGGAGGAGGCAATGACATGCTGGAAAATGACGCATTTTCCAGCAACAGGAAAATGCAGGAGGGAAATATTGATAAGAATAAAGGAAAATCACAGACAAGTATCAAACCTTAATTTTAAGGAGCACAGCATACCTGAAGTAATAGGAAAATGCTATATCTGAACTGATGATTGGCTCAGAGGTGCAAAGCCTAGAGCTTCCAGCCTTATTTCAAACCTCCCTGATGCATTAGCTCAGATGTTTGGCAGGTTTCATAGGAAGAAAGAGAGTAACTTTAAGTTTCTGAAGTACGATGCTCAGTCACTATGAGAATGGAGTCTGTTATGTGCTTCTCACTTCAGCCACATGGAGATGAAATGTGCTGTGCCATCCAGGTTATCATTGTCTGATGCTGCTTATGTCTGCCTGTATGAGTGGATGGCAGCTCTGCCCTCGTCTTCAACAGCAGCAGATTGAAACCAGTACTAAGGGCTTTTAAAACACTGTTCTTAATAGTAAACAATTTGGAGTTGCTACTGAGACTATGAAATGCCCGTGGGCTTTAGCACAGGCAGTGCTGCAGCTGAACTGGCCAAGGATAGCCCTGTTTGCTTAATTTCATTGTTAGGCACCAAAGTTTCTGTGAAAGGCACTTCAAACTATGCAATGTGTTTTACTATTTCCTTACAGTTTTTTCTGAGACTGGAAGGCAGAGATGATACAAAATACCAGTTCTTCAAAATGGAGTAAGAGGTTTTTCTCTGTGAACTGTAAACTAAAACTTTTAAGCAAAATGATAACGTGTTTTTATAAGAGAGATACAAAGTGAATTTTTAAAGTCATACAATTTAAAGTCATAAAATTTCGGTGCTTTTTTTCATTTACTTTGTTGTTCATCCAGGGCAGACACTTCCGTCCTGCAAAGTGTCGAACAGTCTGGTCCCTTTCCCAGCAAAGTCACAATACATGTCGCAGAGCATCAGCTCAGGCCCACAGATTTCATGCTCAGTCACTTATTTGGCCCTGTGTTTATTTTGGCAAGCTGCTTTTCCATCAAGAGAGAAATGCTTGGGGCACTCTGGGGGTAGATCATTAAATTATGATTTATTTTTTTTCCTGGAAAGTAGAAGAGAGCATCCCCTATATCATCCCATTTGATTCTTAAGAGGGAGTAATTCCCCCTAGTGTAAATTCCAGTGCCATTATCAAATCTTTCTCCAGAAACACCAAGCCAACATCTAGTACTTGGTGGTGGGAAACTGAGATATTGGGTGGGAGGTAACTCCAGCAGAGACAGCAGATTTGCCTAGGAGGGATGTGGACATTACAGGGCTTGGGCATCAACTTCATAGGAAACCAGGACTCTGCCAATTCCAATGTAGATCAAAGGACAAGCCCCTCTCCTTGCCCTGGGACCTTCACATTAGTTTTACAGAGCCTTATAAAGCAAGATGCAGACCTCAGAAATGTCACCTGCTGCCATGCAAACCCGTAGGTGACTCAGCAAAGCAACACAAGGGCTTGCTCAGTAATGACAGATTGTTCTTTATTTCTAAGTGCATTACTTCCTTTTTTTTTACCTCTGTCTTCTAATTATGTTCTTTTTGATATTGATCCTGTCCTCTTTTAGAAGCTAGATTCTTTCTTTGCTTCTTAAGAAGCTGAAAAGAAAATATTCAGAATCTGAGGCACTCTGCAGTCCACCAACTGTGTCTGCAGGGCTTGTTTGCTGGCTGACAGTTGGTTTGAGACTCTTGATTGCCACCTTTAGGGCTGTGATTTTACAGTGTGCCAGTATTTTATGTCTGTCTCCCTTCTCTGCAAACCACTTGTGGACAGTTGACGAAACATAAGTTGTAGGTTTTAAGAAAAAAAAAAAAAAAAAAGGAGGGTTTTTTTGTTGTTGTTTTTTGGTTGGTTGGTTTTTGTTTTTGTTTTGTTTTGTTTTTTTTGGAGGGGGGGTTTTGTTTGTTTTGGTTTTTTTGTTTGTTTTTTTAGTGATGGGATTCTGTTGCCAACTCTCCTGTCATTCTCCTGTCCTATTTCCTACTTAAACTTGAAAAGCATAACAGTTTTTGAAGGCTTTGCTTTTAAACTCTGCTCTTGTTTTTCCTTTGTGATTACTTTGACAGACTTCTCTGATGTATATTTCAGTATAGGTTGATGTGAAGCTAATGAGAAGGCAGATGTTTATTTACAGAAATATGGGTTCCATTTGTAAAATTATTTCCTGGTGAGAAAAACATTGCTTTCCCATTGCCTTACATGCCAGGATTTTTTTATTATTTTTTTTAAAATCTGCATTTCTTTACAGCTTGGGCCCTAGACTGTGTGTTGCTACAGATGTACAAAACAGTCAGTAAACCATAACCCCAAAACTTTAAAGACCATTACAAGACACAAAGAGGTTTAGCTGTTCTTTTAAATCAAGAAATGGATTTACACATCATAAAATATGTTTGGAAATAGCACTGCTGATTTACAAATCTAGTAAGTACAAAAAAAAAATTAAGTTTATAAATTCTTAGGCTACACTTTGAGATCTGTTGATTGATTTACAGGAAATAAAACTTTGAAGCTCTGTTATTCTTAGTTTTACACAATCTTGTCTTCCATATAAACCCCAATCCTTGTTGCATACATCCTTCTTAGACTTATTTTTAGCACTTCATCATTTGTTAATACCCTTGACACTATAAAATAATTATATAAATAGAAGCATAGCTACTCTGTAGCATATGGTCACAAACTGATGCGATATATAAAAGCCTACCTCATCCAAATTAAACACAGAGGTCTTCTTGTGTTTTGAAATGGGACTAGAGGTCCACGTACCCAGCTGTGAGTGACTGCACTGGCCTTTTGGGGGATGGAATGAAGTATTTCCCCCTAGACTGTAGGCAGGGGATGCTCTTGCTGCAGCATGTGCAGACCTGCGACCAGCTCTGGCACTGCCTACCTGTTCACAAGGGTAGGCAAATACTGCAGGATGCAAAATTTGCCCAAGAAAATACTCAAGTGGTTGCCATATATCTATTTTGGCTAAACTGGCTCTAGTAGGATGGGTATGCCCTAAAATCTTTGTAGTGCCATCACTGGGGCAAAAATTTTCTCTTCCCTGAGGCTATTCTGCCCACAATGGGACCCCTGGCTGGCCAGGCTGTCCCTCCTGACTTGCACCAGAATAAATAATGGGCTTTTTCCTAATTTGGGCTTGCAGTTCATGGGACAGGTTCTACCACCTGTGTGAGTCACCTGACAGGAGAAGATAAAGAGAAAGTCTGCAGAGGTCTTGGGTGTCTCCAGCAGGTGTGCAGGATTAAGAGGTGCTGGTGGAGAACAGCCCTGGCAATAACACCAGAAATGAGTGAGCCTCCTCTTTCCTACTCCTCCTAAGTCTCTAGATCTGATAGACCACAAAAGTATGTTTCCAACCTCTTCTAGAGATTCATCAATGTTTTCTTAGTGCCCTCAAAGGACAGACCCTCTGGTTTCTCCTTATCTGAAGCTGCTTTGTTGCATTAAGCATGATGTTTTCTGGGTTGGTTTGCTTTCTGTTTTGCTCTTTTGTAAACAACCAGTGCCGTTGCTGAATGGAGACCTCCCCTTTACCAGCATCAGGGAGTGGCTGGAAATCTGGACCCAGGTCCCATTAGGGACTTGCCTGCATTGTGGGACAAGCCTGCACATATCCATGCATGCATCCAGCCTGAGCAGGCTAGCTTAGAAGTGAGGTGGGTCCCTGCCTAAATTGTTGAGTATATCTGGCTGAGTTACACATGCACCTTCTGGACAGTCTTATCTGGGAGAAAAAAAAAATAAAAAAATCTCCTGTTCTCTTCCTTTTGGCCAGGGAGATGTTTCCTTGTTGTCCCTTTACCAGCTCATGGCTGCTCCTGCTCCAGCTCTGGTAAGCTGAATGAGATCAGTCCTCTTAGGGAGAAATCTGCCCTTAATTTGCTGGACCCAGGCTCATGCAGAGACCCAGCTGTGTGTTTTCCTCAGCTTCTCTGTGGAGCAGTAAAACCCCTTGAAGTTGTTTCCACCACAGTTTCCTTCCCTTCATTTGAATTTCCAAAGCTGAGCTTCTCCATCCTCCCAGAGTATAGTTGCAAAGGTAGAGAGTAAGGTCATATCAGACCTGACCACACTGAAATCACTAGGGCTGGCTTGGATGTCAGAGCAAAATAAGACCCATTATCTCCATGGTCTACGCTTCAGCAGATGGGCAGTTTCCCACTAAATCTTGGAATCCCTATCAACAAAAGAAAAGGGAAAGATGAATAGCCTTGGTAACAAATGTACCCTATCAGGGAACTTACTGGCACAGCAGTTGGTGAAACCTGGCTGTGTTCCTGTTCGAGACTTTGAATGAAATATGTTGTTTTGGTTTTTGATTCACTTTGATTCTGAATGAGAATTACACAGTCCTTGTCTTCAGGGAACTGGTGTCTAGGACTTAATCTGATAGTTTACTTCTAGAATATCAGGCTTAGTCTCTATTCAATGTTTTTGAGGAAAGTCACCCCCCCCTTTTTTTTCTTTTTATTTAAGATGAAACAATTCCCCCCTCCCCCCCATTACTCAGAAAAAATAACCATCCTGGCTTGTACTGTGTGACTTTGGTGGGAGATAGGGAGTTTGAAGATGAGTACTTTCAGTCAGTCAGAACTGGAAATCTAATTTAAGAAAGGTGTGTAAATTGGGATCCAGTGTAAACCATCTGCAGGGCTGCACCGACATCAGTGGCAGAGAAAGCGGCACAGCGGCCGATGGGCACGTCCCCTCCAGCTCAGCTTCTGCATTTGCATTCTGTTCACAGGAGTTGTGCAAGAGTCCGTGCTGCTGGAGGGCTGCAACTTGCCAAATCATCTTGGCAGCCAAATCCATGCAGCCCATCCAAGAGGGGTAAATGAGAGCAGGATTTGGCCTCCTTTCTTTCAGCTAATCTCTCTCTTTAGAGGAGCTCTGTGTTTGTTTGGTTGGCACACTGATGTTCAAGAGCTCAACTCTACTTGTTGAGGATGTGACTAGTCTGACAGCAGCCTATAATTACTGTATGTCATGCAGGGTTGGTGATAGACGCAGCAGCACTGGAATCTAGGGGTTGCTGAATTCATGAGCCACTCGAGGGTATCTTAGCAGGAAAATGATACTTGGTGTGACTAAAGCATGCAAACACTTCAGAATGGGCTTAATAAAAAGCCTGTGAGCTGTCCCACTGAAGTAAATGGAAATATCACTGTACTTACACAAAAATATCTGCATGGTTGGAGGCTTAAGTATCAATCCAGTTTGAGAATTAAGTTACATCACGTTGTGGTACGTTAGTTTATGTAGTTATCTGTGCTCAGGGTATCTCTATCCACAAAAGCCAGCGTGCATCGTGATGGTTTGTGTTATGCAGTAAGTGCACGTACTTTTTGCCATCAAGGCCCCTTGTTCTCCTTTTGTGTAAGGGAAATGTTGAGAAAGTCAGTTGATGTGGTATTAATATGATAGTCAGTTTATCCACTTGCAGTATTTATGTTATTTCTAACTTAACCCAGGTTTTGGACCATAACCCTGTGTAAGGGTGGCTGATGCAGTTCACTGCTGATGTAAGGTGTAAGGGTGGCTGATGCAGTTCACTAATGTCTGCTGTGTGGTGTGGGAGATGCTGTATAAGGTCTGTCCCCATCAGCCTCTTCCACATTTTCAGCTCAGCAATGATGTTGCTTTAGGCTGTTATTCTTTGATTAAACCCTGATTTGTCTGGAAAGGTGAGTCATCTGTAATCAGCACATTAAATGAAAGACCCACCCGATTTGCTATTGAGAAATAATCACAAATTCAATAAGGGCTTAATTCCACATTTACAAATCCTGATGCTTTCAGCTCTATAACCACTGTTCTCTGTCAGCCACAGAAGTATTTTTATTTCCTGCTGTATGAATGCCAACAACGGTGCAAGGAGCTGCAGGCAGATGCCAGGGTTGCCTTCCTCTGTTAGGACACTGCATTTTCAGATACCATCTCATCTCATTAGCAAACCTGGGATTTTTATGTTTCTAAGGCATTTTATGGAATAACATATCTACCAAGAGCATTGGCATTGCATCAGTCACTTGATGTCCTGAGAGATCTGGCCAGCCAGTAAATGGAGTAAGTCAGCATCCACTGAGCTTCCAAACCCTCCTGGCCTGTATTTGGTGGTCTTCATGTGTATTTGAAAGGAATATGGTTTCTGGAATCATTTTAACCCTTAGGTAGCTTTGGGGAAATGTGCTGCTGTGTAAAACCAAATGACTCCCTTGTTATTGAAAGGTTTGTCCCCAAAGGAAGCCTCACCATGAAGCAAGGCACATGGCAGAGCAAGAAGAGCCATTTAGCAGCTGACCTCTTTTTTTTTTTTTTTTTTTCCCTCTTCTCATGTCTCTGCAGACACTGACAAAGGAAAACAAATGGGAACTGCTGTGCTTTGTGCGTGCCATTCGGTATAGCCAGTCTGGATTTTGGCTGAGGCAGTCTCCTGAATGATTCAACAAAATAAGAAAAGTGAAAGACCAGCAAGGTAATTTCACAAGCAAAATTCCCTCAAGATTAGCTCTATTATACACCTCTGTAGTTTCAGCAGAAAAACAGGCAGTAAATTAGCTTTGTGGAGAGAAAAGATTTGGTGTGAGCTTTTTTGTGTAAGTATGAAGTGGGCTAATGGCAGCTCTGAGGTGGGGGAAAAAGGCCAAATGAGTGACCAAAGTGCTCTGGATCTGCAGTGGCAGTGCTTCATTAAGTCTATTTTATAGGCTTATCCAAAGGCGCAAAGTTCAGGCACTTAAAGCTATTCAGTAAAGGGGAAGAAATGCCCTAGTGTGAGGCGTGTTCTCCCTCATGGTTGTGTTGCTCAGAAGTGTTATGTTTGAGGAACTTTTCTGGGGGAAGATGAGTTGAGGAGACAGGGCTGACCACTGAAGGATTGATGTTTCTTGTATGTACTTTCTAACTTGCATCAATGAGTAGAAGCAGAACAAATTAGTGTGTTTTCACTCCAGCAACATTCCTAGAGCTAGGACAGTCCAGCACTTAAAGGATTTGTGGAATGATGGTCTCTTACAAAGACGGAGTAGCAACTTTTTATATCAAGCATGTCTGAGATTTTCTTTTCACTTGGCACATCCAGACTCAATTAGCCTCAGAGTGTTGCGAGGATAATGACACAAGCAGAAGCAAAACAAGAAAATTGAGGGAAGTGCTTTTAACTGCTGTGATCTCAAGTGTCAAAGATAAATAATACATAGATTGGCATTGCTTGCTAAAGTCAACTGCTGAGTCTGCTGGAGATTTTATTGCTGAGAAATCACGTGTGCCCTGTGGAAGAGCTGGAGGCAGGTCATTTGTGCTGGGCAGAGCTGAAGTTGATGGTGAATTCCTCTCTGTGCAGCACCAGAGGAGTCTGGGCTCCTCCTCTGATGACAGCAGATCCCTTCAGCACCCTCTTTTTCCAGGTTGATGCATTTGCTCAGTTTTAATAATCTACTTGTAAGAATTAATGAAGTCAGCTCCTGCAGCACAGGACTCATGCAGCAAAGAAGTGGGGAAGGGCCACTTCCTTTTGTTAGACTGAACTCTGTACTGGAGAATTAAAATGACTGGAAAGAGAAGGCAGAGTTTTGCTCTAAAAGGTGATCTCTGGATGGCCCTGTGTGACTTCTTCCCAGCTAGTTGATGGCAGAAACAGATGTGGGAATGACTGAACCTAGAGGTGACAGTGTTGTGGCACTTATAGGGCCAAGATGGTGATGTGGAGATGTGCTGGCACTGGGGGGACCAGGAAGGCATGGAGGAGGTGAGACAGGTGAATGCAATAGAGTATCTTTGGAGACAACTCAGAAGGAAAAGAAGGAAGGAGAACATCAGGAGAATGGGAAAAATGGGTAAGGAGGGAGGTTGCCCAGGGTGGGCTGTGCTTCCCTTTATGTGACTGTGGAGCCCAGTGCTGATGCATCCAGGACAAGGGTAGTACTGCCTTGGGTGCAGGTGTCTCCTCTTGTCACCCAGACCTGCTTTGCACAGCCTCAGTCTCATCCCAGTCATGGCACTCAAGGGATGAGCTGTTCTTGCCATGCTCTGCTTCCTCAGGTTAACAGCTCTGGTAGCTGGTTGGGGGCCAGAGTAATTCTGATAGAGTCTTTTCCATTCTACTTGCTCCAGCAATGTTTGATGGGTTGCACAGAGGCCCCGCTGTCTGCAGCCTCATCCATATTCATAACTATGATAGCTTCACACTCGCAAAAATTGAATTGCCTTGTTTCGCAACCTTTGATAGATACAGCATATGGCTCTGTTTGATTCTAACAAGGCAGATAAGACACATTCTACAAGCTGGTGGCAGTCTTATATTGATTTTGAGCTTTTTTGGTTTCTGTCTTTTGACCAACTATTACTTTCTGTTGTGATAATTAAAATACATTTTTGCATTCTGTGGCATGAAGCCCTGACTTTCTGTGCACGATACACTGAGTTCCCACATCACATGGGAAACTATTGGGAAATCCATAATTGCAGGGCTTTGGCAATCTTTAAATATTTCCATGGCTACTGAGAGGAAGGAATTTCCCATTGGTTAATGCAGTAATTATGTCAGTGACAAGGTGAACATGATTCTTGAAGTTGTTTGTCAGTGAATTGCTTGGAGTACCAACTTAATTTTGTAGCTCTTACAGTACATTTCCATACTAGCAATTTATTGTTTTTCAGAGCTGATTAATGAGAGGCATTAAAACTTTGGCTAATAAAACCAGTGGAATGATGTGGAAAACTTTGAGGATGGTAATTTTCTGTTACTTTCAAGTGAATGAGGAAAGCCAGATTTATGGCTATTTGACTTTGTTGTGTTTTACAGCTGGATTTCATGCCTAGGTCAAAAAATGTGCTTTTCATGAAATCAAAATCCCCAGAAGAGACAATTTGGAGTTAAACAAATTTGTGCCTTAGGTATGTTCACGGGGAAATGAATGTGCTGAGACTGTACATGGCCCACTTGTGATCAGCTGGTGCCCAGATGATTTTAAGGTATCTCCATAATGGGGTCCTCACAGTCAAGACTGGCCAATAAGAGCCTGCAGATGGGCTGGAGGGACAGACAGACAGAGTGAATACCAGGGATTGTGTGTGTGCATAGGAGGATGCTGAAACTTCCCTTCTACAGCCTTTCTGGGAACAAAAGAGGGCAACGTTGGCTGAATAAGTAGCGTATGAAATATTGCTCAGTTTTCCATCACCAAGGACATGACAGTAATGCTGGGGAGAGTCCCAACCTGTAACAGTTGCTATGAGGCTGCTTGTCCAAGGGAGGTGAAATGATGCCAGGTATTGGAAGCCACTTTTCCTTTTGTGCTTGTTTCTGACTCCTCTTATCTTCTTCAAAGAGTGCCTATGTAGCACAGAGGGTGGGTGTCTCTATGCCAGGTGACTTCTTGGTGTCTTTGCAACTTTGGCTTGACAATTACTAGAGTTAAAGATTTAGAGCTCGGTACTTTTACCTTTTTTAAAAAATTTTTTTAATTTTTTTTTTTCCCATTATAAGCCTAACCCAACTTGATGAACAAATCTTCAGATTTGGGTTATACATTCAGTCTCAGCATGTTTGTTTTCTCTCGGGATGTTGAGGCAAGTATTAATGTCAAATTGGATTTGAACTGAAAGCATCATGCAGGAGCTGTTTTATAGGATCCAGTGTTGGGTTAGGTTTGGCTTTTTTTCTGTTGTTTTTTTTTTTTTCTTTTTTAGGTTTTTTTGTGCCTACCCCCTCCTATTGACTACACACAGCCTCAAATTAGGACAGCTAGAAATTTTCTGGTTGAAAAAGCTCAAATATAGCTACCTTCAGTATATCTCTGTGCTATTGCCACAGGTACATGAATAGAAGCAAGACTCAAGGCATAAACCTGGAGCATTTCACACTGTGGCAGCTGCAAACAAAGAGGCAGACTATGTGTTGAAAGGCAGACACTTGAAAGTGTGTCAGATTTAGTCAGGATTCAACCCAGGGGGCAGAGTTAAATCATTTTGGGAGGCTGTGTGCACAGATTGATTTATTTTTTAATTGGGACAGCTTGTGTTGCTGGGGTTAACTCATTCACAGGTCCATGGGCCACTAAGGAGCATATTATTGTGGACTGAGAGGCCAACTGCTTCGTTGGCTACGTACACAAGGCCACCTTCTCCTTGCTAGAAGCTGTACTGATGCTAGCAGCATAATGACTTCAGTATGGTAGAAAAACAAAGCCTAATGTGGACATGGGAATCTTCTTACTGGCTATGGCCACCTTTAAAATAGCCCTCAAATAAATTGGGAAGGTGTGATCCTGTGGTTTAATGGTTTTAAGGACATGCCAGGTGTTTTCCCATTGCATGCTGGCTGTCTAGAGCAGGGGTGTACTCTGTTCCCTTGCTCACTGCCAAGAAGAGGCAGGAGGACTAGTGCTTCTACTGAGCCATGGCAGACCCTGGCAGGCTCCTGCTGAACCTGGACACGTTGACAGGCTGACTCTCTGCACCATCTGCCCTGGGGAGCTATGAAGCTACACATCTCAACTGGGACATGCAGAGATGTGCTGCTCCAGTGTAGGCAAGTCTGACCCAGGTCAGTCCTTACTCCTGGCCATCCAGAAAGATGGAGAACCACTGGACTCAAAGGTGCTTCTCTCAGCAGCCCCTCTTCATCGATTATGGCAAAACTCTTGCTCACTTGGAAGAACCTGGGCTTGGCATTAAGCTTCCTTCCTTCTCTTCCAATCTGGTTGTGGTGAGAGGTCTGTCCCGTCTCCCCTCTTTCTTTCCTCTGGCCCATGTGCTGCTGGTGGCTGCTGATTTCATCCCATCTTGATGTGATTTCAGATGACATGGAGCAGCAGCATACAAGATTAATGAAAATATTCTGTAGTCCCTTCAAGTCTTTCTGAAGAGGTAAAGTAATGCAGATTGATTTGCACCATTCCTCTCGCTTGTCCCTGTTTCCCAGAGGCTTTGATGGGATGGCAGCCTTGCTTGTCCGCTTTATTTATTTATTTTAAGTGGGGGAGGAAGGATGTTAAATATCCCAATTGGTAGTTGTTATTTGAGAACTCAGTTATCTCACAGGCCAAAAGAAGTCCCTTCCCTGATGTTTCGGGTTTGGTCTTCTGGTTGGTTGGTTGGTTTTTCTGTGTATGTGGGTGGGTATTTGGTGTTGGGGTTTTTTTTTGTATGTGTGGTTTATTTTTTTTCAAGATGATCTCTTCTGCTGTGTGTATAAGCATAGATATATACATAATCACTTAATTCACAGCTACCTTACCACTGAACAGCTGATTGAGAGGAAGTCCTTGTTCTATATATTTCAGGTAGCAGATGACCTCATGGGAGGGATGGCCTGGGATAGTGATCACTTTAAGAAATGGAGCGGTGCCTTGTGGAGACCATTTGAGTTCAGTGCACTGTCAGCTGCCAGACAGGTATCCCCTCAGCAGCTCCCACATTTAGGAGGGATGTACAAATGACTCTGTGGACCAGCTGTGCCTTGTACCATCCTCCTGCTCTATTATTACAAGTAACCCCATAGCCCTGTTATTCTGCTGCCCTGTAGCATCCCCAGTCTTGACAATGCTTTCCTGGTAGTGAATGTGGCTTTGCTTTCATTTTCTTGAAGCAGCCCCTCCCTCCTCCTGCCCTTACTGTATCATATGTGTCCCACCAGCAGCTGGTCTTCCAGCAAGGGGCTTGTACCAAGTCCCTCCACCCTGCTTTGCTGTGTCCTCCTGGCCTTGTCCATCCTGTGCTTGTTAGGCTGGGTACTATTTTGTCTCCTGGAGTGTTTGTTCTTTCTCGGTCCATAAAAAGCTAAGCAATTCAGATGCAAATCTGTCTATCAGGACTGACTTGAACCCTGCAGAATTCTCTTTGTAGTATCCTGGGGGTCAGGCTGTGCCTCAGAAAACTGAAGAGCCCCTGCAAACAGAGGCAGAGTCAAGAAACAAGTATAAAAACTCTTGATTGGGCAATTCTCCACTTACAGTTAAATCCTTTGTAGAGTCTAGATCTAAGTACCAGCAACTTTGTACCTTCAAAGCTGGTATTGGCACCCATGCTTTAGGGGTGTCTAACTGCTAGTCTGGGGCTCAGATTCACCTCTAAATAAATTTGATCATAATAAGGAATCTGTCATTTTGTTAAGCTTCCTGTTCATCCTGTCTTCCTTCCTCATTCTACTTTACACTCAAGGGTTTATTGACAGAGAAATCTTTGCTCTGCTGTAGGTAAATAGGAAATCAAAATTATACAAATTTCTTCCTATAGAGAGCCCAGTTTGGCCCTTTTGCACAACTGCTGACATAAGGGCAGTGCCTGGTGATTCCAGGAATGCAACTGCTCCTCTTTGGAGCCCACAGCCACATTGCTGTAACGATTATTTCAACGTGCAGTCCTCAACTTCAGAATCACCAGCAGTGGATTGGAAAAAAAAATAAATAAAAGTCTCTCCTCCTGTGGACAGTCCCAAGGAGGATCCCCTCCCTGTGGCTCCACAGCCTCTGGCAGCGAGAGGGGAAGCCCCCTTTGCCCCAGGGGTCCGTGGGCAGCCACCTGCAGCCCTCACCATGGGGTCTCCTTATTAACCCAGCTCCCAGCTGAGACTTGCTCAGTGCTCTGGGCCACTGGCATTGGCTGCCCACAATCAGGTGTCCTCTTGATTTTTATTTGTTACATTTTTTTGGCCTTTTAGCTGCCGTCGCTGATTTTTAACCCTCTGACAGCAGCAGCCGTGGCTGTCTGCAAACAGAGCTTTGGGTTGTTACAGACAGCTGCACTCGGTTGTTTTCCTGGCTATCAGCCAGACTTCCTGGGCTTATCTCAGTCTCTCCATCAGCATCCCTGTTGCTCTCTGCTTTTTAGAAACCACTATGAAAACTATTGGCAAATCTTCCTTTTGAATTGCCTAATTGTTTCACAGAGGTGACTTTTCCACTGGTCTGTGTCCCTGTGGCGTATGTGGCTAAGAGCTCTCACAGGTGGCTCTTTTCTTCTATTTTTAAATAATTTTAGCACCAGCTCCAGGTGACTTTTGTCACAGCTGAAGTCTGCCCTGTGAACAGAAAACAGCCTGTTGAAACAAGCCCTATGGCCCCCTTGGGGATGATGTCATGTGGTGCCAGTGCTTCCTTGTGAACATGAGTTCCCCTTCCCCTTCCCCTTCCCCTCGTGAATTAATTTATCCTTTCCCTTCCCTTAAGTGTTTATTTCAAACACTCCTCTTTTTAGCAGCTCTATGGAAGCTGCAGTGTGAGACAACTCATTATAGCATGGTAGAGGGGTATGGACATATGTACACACCAGACTCACATATGGACAAAACTAAAAAATAAATAATGTGGCAAGAAATAGTATGGAGAAGACAAGTGGGAGCACAAGTGACTGCCAGAGGAGGGATTTCAGCCTCTCTGGAAAGATGTGGCACCGCTGCCGTTAGTCACCCTTGTAGCTCCTGCACCAGATCTTAAGGATGAGGAGTCGCTGAACACAGCGAGTGATGTGTGGGTGATGAAACAGTTTTGCAGAATGTGTAGGAGCCAGGAGAGGGACCTGGGAAACCTCAGAGCAATTCCAAAAGCTGCTGGGAAGAGGTAATTTTTTTTTTTTCCCCCACATCATCAAGAAACTGGACTTCAGTAGGGTGTGTGCTGGCATCTGTGGTGGGGAAATTGCTTTTTCAATGATCAAGCTGGAAGTCACCTTTTCTTGCTTTAGTGCTCCTGGAGAAGCAAGGGAAGAGCTTCGGGTTATAGCTAAAAGCAGGGGAGACTTTTTCAAAGGTAACTGGGGTCACTGGTTTTCACTGCCTTTGAAACGTTACTCCTGGACGTAGTTTTAAGGGTAACTTACCTGAACAAGGATAAATCAGTTCCAGAGCTAGTTTAGTGTTGGGAAGGTAGTTTTTTGCAATCATTTTCCTTTAATGGTGTTGCTGCTGTCTAGGTTGATGATGTCATAGAAAGTAATTGATCTGCACACAAAAGGGACTTTCCTTAGATGCTGTTTTGCAAAAGTGGGCACAAATCCTTAATTTTTTGACTGGGAGGGCAAGAAAAACCATGTTATGCGCTCAGTAGTGCTTCTCACAGCTAGACTTGCATCTGCACACATGATTACAGTGCATAATAACAAGACAAAATATTACATTAAATCCAGCTGATAAATTTTAAAGAAGCCTAAATTTAATATGAGGTAAGCCTCAGGCTGGCTGTCCCTGAGTCAAAATGGAAAAAGTTATACAATTCTGAGAATTCCTTGCTTAGTGTCTTCAAACACATCCTCATTATAACTAAACTGAATGTTTAAAGCAACATTTCTTCTGGGTTGGGATATAAAAAAAACCAAAATAAACCAGGCAAAGGCAATTGCAAATCATTACCTGAATTTCTTTAAAGGATGTAAATGATCAGCTTGTCTATAAACCTATGTTTTCCCCTTCTCTCTTTTCACCATTTTGCACTCTCTTCTCCCCAAGACCCAAAGTGTGTCCTGCCAGTGTACCTTGGTGCACCTCCATGCAGAGGAGACTCTGAGCTGCTGCTTGGGCAGTCAGAGCCCAACTTCTTGCCAGCTTTGAGCTGCTGGTTGATGGGCTGGGTGGTTAGCAGAAGCTCATGCTGGGCAGGTTTTGGGGTGCTGCACACAGCATGTGTATCTCAGGGGGATTTGAGGGGCAAGGAGAGAGGGCAGGGGCAGGCAGTGTGTGTAGGTTGGCAGTGCTTCCTGCATCCCCAGGAAGAGGAGCTGGAGCAGAAGGTACAGGCAAGCTGCTGGGGGCCCTCGTGGCTGGGCTTTGCTGCTGGTGCTTGTGTGGCCTTTCTAGTAACACCATGCCATCTGCATGATGAAATCGTGCACCACAGATCTCTGATAGAGCAGGGAAACACAAAGACTGGCCTGGTCTGGACTTGGGGATCACCCACCACCCTGTCTCTGGAAAACAGCATCTGAGCAGGGTGTTTTTAGAGGGGTACCTCCTTGGTTTTTCTCTCCTCCCCCACCAGGTCTTTAAGCTCAGATATTCCTAGAGTGGCCTTTGCCTGTAGACCAGTGTGCAGTGGTGCAGTGGAGATGCACTCCATGATTTTCCCTAAAGCTGTCTATGAGCTTATTTTTATTTTTGGCTGTCACAGTATCCTCTTCAGGATTTAATTACAGTCTTTGTCAAATGTCATTTCCTTTTGTTTGCTATACACCTGCTGCCAAGACAAGCATCTCTCAAGGTAGCAGATGTTTCAGGAGGTGATGGAATCCCCCAAATGCTTTTAATGCTCTCTTTGCAATTACGCCGGTGATGAAGTTTTGAGAACTGATAGATCCAGCCAAGGATGTTCCCAGTGAGCACTGTGAAGGTTGCTGGAGCAGCAGCTGCTCTCTGTGCTTGGAAAGCAGGTTCCTGGACACTGCACAGTGACATTTCCCATTCATTGGATGGGGACAGCAGCACCAGCGGGAGCAGTTGCCATGGCAGTGTGATAACTAGCACATCCCCGAGGAGGAGGAGGTCCTCTCTGCAGCATCCCAAGGTTTCCCTTTGCCTCTCTTGAATGCAACTGCGATAGCTGTTGCTGTTGCAACAAAAATCAAGCAAACTTATCCAAACCGGGAGGCACCTGTGGAATGTGAGTGGGGATTGTGCTTGAAGGAAAGCGCAGCCAGCAAGGGGGTGAGGAGCTGCCATCGATTTCTGGAAGTGAGAGCCGAGTCTTGCAGGAGTGTGACAAGGCTGAGATGTTCGGGTGCTGCATGTGGCACAGCCGTGGCTGTCACGCCGCCCTGTGCTCCTAGCCATGGCTGTCACACCAGCCAAAGGGATCAGAAACCAGACCCGCTGGCAGCAGGGCTCTGGCACTTGCTGGATGCTGTGGTTTTGAGGATGGTGGCTAGTTTATGAAAGATGGTGCTAAACCCCTTTTTTTTCTACTTTCCCTAGACCTAAAAGTGCCCTTCAGGTTTGAATCTTGAAGCAATGCCTTAAGGAGAGTATTTTCTGTAGACACCAATATGTTTTCTTGATTTTTATCTTATTCCATGTACCGTTAAGGTTAAGAAATCAGTATTACAAGCAGGGAGAGCTGAGATTGAGCTGTGGTTGCCTGGTTGTAGGACCAGCTCCTGGTGGAGTGGGTGTCCTCCCCTAGTTTGGCTCGTGCCTGACACTTCAAAATTTGTGCCAGGCCAGCTTGGATGTGCTGGTGGGCATAGGATGGGAAAAGAAAGCCAACTCAGTGATGCAAGGGCATTGTAGAAAGAAAAAAAAACCTGCATTTTCTGGGACCTGAACTGTAACTGCTACATTTAGAGAAGTACTTAAAAGCAGAATGACAGTATTATTCTGTGTTACTGGATGACCACTTTGATGTTGTAAACTGGACCTTGCCAGTAACATCAGCACATGTGCAGTTCTGGATACTAGCTTAATCTCAAAGAAAACTAATCCATTTCAAGAAGCAAAGTGTTGCTTTCATTGTATGCTCCAAATCATCATTTTTCCTTTTTTCAGTGTGAGAATCTGAGCCTGCCACTGTGTAATTTCAGTGACTAAAATGGCTTTATATTGTCACTGTTGTCAGCAGTTCCAGTTTTCATCAGACAGCTTTTTGGTGTGGGAAATTTAGCATGCACATTGTCATGCTGCGTGCAAACTTCCATCTTAAAATATAGCTTAATGTAGCAAAAGCTCATTCCAGCTCTCCCCAAGGTTGTCTCTGTACCACTGTAGACAGTACTGGGAAAGTGAAGGATATGCCCTGCAAGATCCAGCCTGTAATGGGGAGGGAAACACCAAAAATCAGTTTTGCAGGATCCTAGAAAGCTCACTCAGGAACTGGGGGAGTCTCTTTTGCTGGACCTCTGTTTCCACTCTGGCTTGGAGACAATCTGGAGTCAGTCTTGGAGACTGGTGATTCTTCGTGGAGGGAGAAATTGCACCCTGTGCACAGAGGGGAATTTCGGATGGTAGTGGAATCAGAGATCTGCCCATGCTTTGCTCCCTTCTCGTGCCACTGTGAGATTTCTGGTCTGCAAACTGCAACTGCAGTGGAGCCTGAAGATCAGTGTGTGCCTGAGCAGACCTCTCCTCATCTTGTTTATTAGTTTACTACTGAAGAAGGCGGCACAAAACCAGCTCTAAGTGACTTTTCCCTGCCAGCTATGTTCTTGGCAGAGGTAGCTTATGGCATTATCTTGACATCCTCCAGACAAATGTCACAGATGTAGGATTGCTTCTGCTTAAAAGAAGAAGCCCTTTTGAGCTAGAGATTTTGGTCCTTATCAGGACAGCAGGCATTATCCAACAGAAGGTTGGTGACTGTGACCCAGAGAAGCAGCAATTCTGTGGGATATGGACATCTACAAAAATGTTGGAAAGGGCCAGAGGTCTGATGGGTTCAGATCTAAAGTTATTTTGCCTGTGAGGGGGCCCTGATCCACCCAACACATTCACAGAAAGTGATGCTGCAGTGATTCTGTTTTACAAATGCTCCATTGGTGAGAAAATGCAGTATGAGCAGGATCCTGATGAGGACTGGTCTTGAAATCATCTGGTCCAAAAATGAGTGAAACGGAGAGCTTTAATTAATTAGACTTAGAAAACTTCCAGAAAACAGTCAGAGTGCTTGCCAGGAATTTGGATGGATCCTAGCAGCCTTTCCCCAGGTTTGTAGCCTTCCTGGGGCAGCTGCTTGATCCCAAGACTATCAAGGAGTGTTGTTCTCTGCAGAGCTGAGGCTGTCCATGTTTCCCAGCTCCATGCAGGGACACAGCAGTGCTCTTCTGCCTGCTGGGATGGGAGATTGGCA
This sequence comes from Megaceryle maxima, assembly GCA_024605025.1. Lineage (NCBI taxonomy): Eukaryota > Metazoa > Chordata > Aves > Coraciiformes > Cerylidae > Megaceryle > Megaceryle maxima. Next base: position 15,972 of record JANHGN010025614.1, on the reverse strand, counting down.
GGGTCCCAGTCTGGGAGAGACCCTGTAAGAGATGGAAATCATGTCACCATTTCACCAAAAGCTGGTTCTTAGAGGTGCAAGGTAGTATCAAAGTGTGTCAGACAAGAATACTCTAGCATCAGCGTGGTCAGGGCAAATAGCCTGCTCCATTCCTGGGTTTTGATAGACATGCACCTCATATGGGGAAGGACATTTCTCAGTTGTTTTCCTCCTTGTCTGCTCCCCAGGCAAACCCAGGGGCAAGCTCACATGAAGTGGTGTCACAGCAGTGCCTGCAAAAACAAGAACTCAACTATCTTTTTCTTGCCACAAACTGTTGCTTTCTCTAGGCAAGCACCTCAAGACTGTGGTTAGTGGAGTATTTCTAGGTGGGTGTATGCGAGATCAAAGTTTGACCCCAAATTCTTAAGTCAGCCTCAAATGGGAATCCTGAAGGAGGAGGGGGACAAATGGAGATAACACTTCAGCTTTGCTTTGGAAAATTTTCTTCTTCATAGAGGAGAGAATATTTTTTTCAGCTTCTTAACTGAGTTTGTTGTTGCACAGAGTTGAGTCTTGTTTGGAAAAGGGCATTCAGCAAATGTGTGTGATTATATTGAGCTCAAAGGAGGTGACTCACTGGCATAAGGTGTTTCCAGGAAACAAATGAAGGGTAAGGTAATTATATGTTGTTTCTTATACCATGGAATAAAAGAGTAACCCTTCTGCCTGAGGGTACTTTTAGAAAACCAGATAAACCTGAAGTCAGAAACATTTAAATCGATAAGTCTTGTCTTCAAGGTTTCCTTTGGATTTCTGTGCTGTAGTATCTGAGGAAAAGGCTGGGCTCTGAGAATCAAATTACTTCCAGAGATTTGAAGCTTCTGTTAAGCTACCTAAAATGCTTCCTTCATGCTTCTGCTGGAGAGGTTTCTAAATATCCGACTCCTTGCAGGAGGGAGCCACTTAAGCAGATGAATTAAGAGGGCTGGAAATAGTCATTGTCATGCTGGGTGCAAACTTCCAGGGTCTTTCTCTAATGGCCAGTACTGCACATGGGCATGCTGGGATGGAGAGAGCTGTTCTGTCATTAGACTGATGTTTAGGAAAAGCTGAAGGAACTGGTCCAATTGCTCAGTGTTGCTTCTGGGAAGCCTTAAAAAAAAAAAATATCTGAAATCACCCACTCATCAAAGAAAGAACAATTCATATTTGCAGATCTCTATGAAGCATGGAAATCTTTGTGAAGAGTCATTACAACTTCTACTTCCTTGCTAGGACTGAAATAAAACTAGAAATAATTTGCAACCTACAACAAATCTTGTTGATAGAGGAGACATAATTTTTAAAACCCAATATTTCTGTTTTGGAACAATTATAGAACCTTGTATTATAGAGGATGATGTGATTGTTTTTCACATGGAAACACTGTTTAATTAAGATTTAAGCAGATAGTTAACAGGAACGGTACTGTAGGCTTCATCAAAGTAAAATCTAAAGGGCACAATAATATTTCCACTTCAGGGTGGTTTGTTTTGGTTTCTAGCAATAAATAAATTAATTTTCATGTCAGAGGAAAGGATTTTCACAGAACAGCTAGCATATTACTGCTTGCACAGTGAAGTGTGGTTCACAAAACACAGGCTCCATTTGTAACCCCAACACAAATATAAATCTACCAACTGAACAAATTGCTCCTTATTTGAAGCCCAGTGATAACCACAGAAAGTGGGGGAAAAAAATATAATTAAAACCCCCACTTTTCCATAACTGGGAAAAATATACACATGAGTTCAGTGGGAAGGCATTGAGCAGCCCCTGTGCCTTGCAAAGGCACCTGTCTTCCCCCAGCCCCTCTGTCACTGCTGACAGTGTGCCAAAGCCAGCTGAGAGAGAGAGGGTGTTCAGCAAAGCAAAGAGGGACGTTCATGAGATAAGGAAAATGAGAGAAGCAGTGTTCTTATCTCCCCTTACTCAGGGAAGCAAAGGAAACATGGTGATTTAACCCAAAAGCAGGACTGCGAATGTGTAAACAAAAGTGGACCATGGGAGCAGCTCTGACCCAGACCATGTGCTGTACTTTGCACTTACCTGCTTGATGAAAACCTGTAGGAACAGGGAGGTGAGTGCAGCATGTTTTTGTAGGTGGAGCTCATTTGTTGTGCCTCACAACGAACACAGCTCAGCTGAAGAGGCGCGATCACAAAACCCCCGTCAAACTTTTCACATACAAAAAGAAGAAAGCACTATATCTAAGTCAAATTGAAATGAAATTTCTGGAACTTCTTAGGGCAAAGCATTATTTTGATAAGAAAACGTGCCTATCAAAAGGAAGAGGCCGTGTTGGCCCCACGGCTCACCCCCAGGGGGTGAGAACAGCCATACTGAGATAAGTGCCCTATTTCTGGGCATGGCTCAGCAGCAAGTCTGTCCTGCAACCCCAAAAGAAGATTGCCAGGAAGCAAAGGTCAAAGCAAAGAAAACAGTGGTTTAGGAGCTGTCACTCTCTCTGATCAATGTGCTTTCTTCAACCATGTTCTAAAAGCTGATGTGCAGGAAAGAACGAACCTGAGTTTAAAAGTCACTCTACTCCAGCAAGGATGTATTGGGCAAATGTGCTGGGATTCATCTCATCTGACTTCAACTAAAATCTAGTTTCCTTGATAGTGTGCAGGAAGAAATCAGCTCTTCTGGAGGCCTTTCAGCCCACACGTTTATTCCCGTTGACTTCCAATGGAGCCTGTACAACGTAGGTGATCCCAAAGCCCTTGGTGCTGCACCCTGGCCACACTGGCATGTTGGTGAGACTGGACCTTGCTCCTGCAGACTGGTCTTCACAAAGAGGTAATCTGGGATCCTGCATGCCATGTTAGGACACCAGTGATAGCATCACAGCACCTGCACGAAGCTCATGCAGGCTCCTGGGATATTTATGGGGATCCCAGCAGTGATTCCCAGCTTATCCTGAAGTTCTTACTTGCTCTAGTTGCACCACTCTTGCTGTGTTCCTAGCATGAATATTTAGGAATTTGGAATATACAGGAAAACCAGAAGTGATCTCTTGTGGGAGAGAGGGCAGATGGGCAGTGTGTAATAGGCACAGGCTCCAGAGGTGGAGATACTTGCCCCAAAGACATAAAGATACCCCATGGGTGAGAACCAGTGAATCAACAGCAGAGGTGGGAACAGGGGCAGGTCTGCAGCTTTTCAGGGTATTACTCTGAAATATAATAGAGGCAAACCTCACTCGAGACATCCCATTGATAATTAGCACATTGCAAAAGACGGAAAGGTTTTCCCTGTGCAAGACCTAAATGTCATTAAACTTGGCAAACATCAGAGCTGATGGAAACGAATTCCCAGCCTTGTCTGGGAACACAAACTCCTGCCTTAAAGTGCTGATTTCCCAAAACATACAGGCGACAGGATTGGAAATTGCATTTAGAAAACCCTGCCAGATTTAAAAGGAAATTCTTTCACCCACAAAGGTCCTAGTGCTCCACAGCTTGATGAATTTAATAGCCTCACTGCTCAAGGTGATAACCAGACCATGTGGAATTTAATATGGGACCATGTAAGTCTGAAGGAGAATTAACAGTACCTAATCCCACCTCAGTCACTTGCTTAATTCTTCTCAGGGTAGCTGGCAGTGCTCTTTGCCTTCTTGTTTGTTTGTTTGTTCCAACAATGTTGTCACCTCTTACCTCTCCTTCTGCATCCCTCACCCTCTCCTTGCATGATCTTCCTCCAGCTGATTTGCGATTTTCATTCCTTGCAGAAGAAGTGACTCACTGGATTCCAGTTGAATCAGCATCTCCAAGGTGTTTAACAGGAGGAACAACCTGAATACGGCATGAAAGTTAATAGCTGATGAAAGCATAATTTAACATAGTATTAAGAGGCCAGATTCTCAGCTGGTACAAACTGAGGAGAAAGTGAAACTGCACCTCTTTTCACCAGCTAAAGAGAGGCACAGTGTAGATCTCTTGGTAAAAGTAGCTCATGTAGTTATAATTTCACACTCTAACTTATCTGAAGACAGGGAATTAAACAACAAGACTAAGCATCATCCAGAAATAGATGCATCAGTGGGAGTTGGAACAGGATTTTTAATGTAATTACTATCTTGCCTGGGGTGTCAGATCCATCAATAAAAGCAAAGCTTTTCCATTGTATTGAAACATATAAACCACAGCAGACTCCACATTCAGCACTAATTGGTTGAACTAGACATTTTGCAGAAATACCAAAATTGTGAATAGTGTCCAGATGGAAGGGTGAAACCTGTAGGGCAAGTCTGAGTGAGGACAGCATGGTTTGGCCCCTTGTCTTTCCTTAGGGGGCACCAGAGAAATGATCACTTTTGGTGCGGTGCCTCATCCCCCTTCTGACGGCAGCAGATGGCCAGGGTTGCTCAATCCCAGATTAATCAAAACTCCATTTGGAAGAGGCAGTGCATTCGAGGAGCTGTCCAGAGGTGGGATTGGGCTGACAGAGGCCACAACAGGATTGAATGTGCTGTGAAAACTTACATGGGATTCATAGAAAACATCAAAGAAAATAGTTCTAGGAATGGGGGCTGCAAAATGAAGGGGAAGGACAACTTCCAGATGTGATAGGCAGGAATCAGACTGATCCCTTAGGCTTTTTCCAGGAAAAAGAATATTTCCTACAGCTTTTTGAAGAGCAGTAATGTCAGAGAGTAGTGTTGTAATATCGAGGACCTGGAGCTAGAGATGTATTTTCTTACATTGCGGTGACAGAGAGTTTCACTCCAGGGAGTAACCAAGTCCATGAGACACTGGGCTTTAAGGAGGTGCACTTTTTCTCTTCACCTTTCTGTACCCTAGGGAAAACAGAGTCCCAACAGACCATGGTGTGATGTGTGGTGAGCACGCCTCTGAGTCCTGATGTCAGTTACACTGCTGATATTCCTGCCTAAATGAGGGCTGCCTCTGTTGGCAGCGATCCACATGCCCTGGCAAAGTGGGGGAGGATGCTGGTGAAGACGCCTAATGCCTTGTCATCCAGAGCGTGTGCGAGGCTCTTGCTACTGCAGATAGCAGCAGAGGAGGAGTAAGCTATATTTGGGAATCCTCAGTTAAATGTGGTTTTGGGGATACTGCAGGACTGGCTGCATTGTTTGTTTGGGCTGTCCTGGTTCTGACCTTTGGAAGAGGTGTTAGTACCTGGCAGAAAACCTGTGATTTTGATGTTACAGAGAATTACGCCTCCTTCAGTTGGCAAAGAGAATCTGATTTGGTCCTCACTTTCTATAAAAATCTCTTATATACTTGTCTTATATCACTGCCTTGTGGAAGAAATACTTTTTTCCCCTATCTTATTAATTCTGCAATGGCTCTTAAGGGCAGTGGGAAGAGAAGAGATGAAGCAATGTTAAGGCAGAGTTTTATGCACCTGGGCTTTAGGATACTGTGTGTGAATGGGTGAGGTGCAGGGGAATGTGCTGCTGACCAGCTGGAGTCCCAGCAAACAGATCTCCCTCAACTGGCATGGAGAAGTGTTACCAGAAAACTTGGAAATGGTGCTTGAGGGATAATTTTTTATAGCACATATAGGTGTGCTTTGGTGGTTTTAAATGAGGCAGGCAGCCACATAAGTTCAGTTAATAAACTTCACTATAGGCATGCATGACTCACTGGTAGCTTGTTAATAAGTTCTGCTCTTGATTTTAAAGCAAGCTCTTTAATTCTGCACATGATGCTACCCGGTGAGACTGGTTCACTGCTGCATCTAGCGGATCTTTCAGCTTGCTCAGGGTGCTACTCTGCATGTGTGGCAGCTTCTCAAGGAATAATGGGACTTCTAGTGTCATCTTGACTTTTCAGCAGGAGACATGGCTGAAATTAGGGACAATTTGTTCCTCTATCCACCTTGCAGAGAGAAGGATTAGAAACCCAAGATGTAGTTCCAGCACAGGTTGTGTCTGTCAAGTGGTGCAAGACAAAAGGGGCTCTTGGGAATGTTGACTCACAGTGTTTGGTATTATGTTTAGTGGTGACCAGCATTGGTGCAGTAATGAAAAATATTCCAGAACGTTTCCTCTGGGCTGCCTATCTCATCTAAGGCTGTGTACATCCTTTCCACAGGTTTGCAGTAATACTTTGGCTGACTTTCTGCAGGTGAATAAGAGCATGTTTAACAAGATTCTCTGTGCCATGTTTCCCTTGCTGCTTGAATGTCCTTTGGCATTCAACAAAAATCCAGACTGCTTATGTTAATCTGATTTTCCCAATCAAGCCACCTTAAACTGAATTTATTCCTGTGTGGGGAGTGATGCTGTAATGATCTGACTTGTAGATCAGGTCCAGGTTCTGCAGGTGATTGTGCAAACATGAGATCATTTATTTCTCAAACATCTTTGAAGGTACTTCCTCTCCGTTCCATGGTAACAAAAGAAATAATTTTTGACTACACCAAGTGGAAACCAAAGCTTCCAGTTGTATTTGAAAACAAAATTCAGAATGTTTTAGTCAAAGGAAAACAGGTATGAAAAATTGTCATGTGAAATCTAAGATCCCGAGTGGGTGAAAAAAGTAAAAGTCTCACACTACTGAAGCCACGGTGGGAGTAGAGATGGCAGAAGTTGTAGCTGTAGTAGTCTGTAGGCAAGGAAAATGTGTATTGAAAAACCAGCCAGGGCAACTAAGCATGACTAGGTTACTATGGGTATAGCACTTGTATTTTCCTCTTGCCCCATGTCCCTTCTCCAGAGTTAACAGAAAATTTGCTGCTGTTGCTTTGGTGAAGTCAGTCAGTTGACATCACGTGACACTGAACAGGAGCTGTAATTTCAGTTATTAATTGTTGTTATTGACATTTTGCTTCTGAACTGCAAGTACACATTGAAAGTGTAATTTAAATGATGGGATTGGAAGAGGGAGGCAACACAGCCAGCAGTGCTGAACCTGAGCTAATTAACTTTGCCATGAGACAGCCTTATTAGCTTGGGCACTATTTCCTAAACGGGGAAGATCTGGTTCATTTATGAAGGAAGGGGCTGCTAATAATATGGGGGTTGCAGATCACTTGTAGGTCATGTAAGAGGGAGACTGAAGAATATTAAGTCCAAGCTGTATCACTTTGGTGCCACTTTGGCTGCCTTGCTGCCTGGAGGGCGTGCAATGCCCAGCCATACATCACCCACACTGGCTGACACCTCTGCCCTTCACTGTGAGCAAACACCATCTATGCATATCTTCCCTGGTGCTTCCTCAGAGGTGTTGGCATGCTCTGAACTTCTTTTCATGTCCAAATCATTTGGGCAGGATTGAGAATTTCTACCTTTCATGTTATTGAAACTGGGAACAAAATCCCTGACTGTAATATCGAGGTACCAAGGAGCTGCTGCTCCTTCATTACTGATGGACACACACACTGGCTGCTCTCTGTGACCTGAGCTGCCACCAGCATGTCTCATGGCTTCAGGAAGTTGTTTCATTGTAAGGTTAGAAATATTGTGGTCAAACGTGATCCCTTTTTCAGTGCTGGTATTTTGGTGATATACAGATGAAGCAATATTGGCAGTGGAGACCTGGAAGCCAGGAGAGGGCCAGTGACTGTCTCTGGCTCACAGAGGGTTGTTTGTGCTTCTGGTGAGAAAGGTCTGCACCGTGGTTAGAGACAGTGACTGTCACATGAGATAGAGGAATGAAAAAACATTTGCCTTTGCCGTGACCTTGAATAGGAATATCACCACAGGTTCCCTTCTTTCATCCTGCTGAACTGTCAGCCTCTTTTCCCTTGGAAAACATAGTGAGTTTTTCTTTGCCTTACATAGGTGAGGGTGTGTAATTTACACTTGGAAGAATGTTCCTTTTCTCCATTCTCTATTGAATTATTTTTCATAAGCACCATTTGCTCAGGCTAACAGCTGTGGTCCTCTCCTTCCTGCTGCCTGAACACCCTTTGCCAGGGGACAGATTCCAGAATTTGCTGGTTTAGAAGCAGTGACCCTTTGGATTTGTTTCAAGTCACATTGTTCTTTTTCCATGATAAAGCCTTGGCACCTCAACCCATATTATAACAGTCCCTTTTGGTTACTTTAATCCTAAATGCAGAAATTTCATTAAATTATTCATTCTCCTCCACTTCTCATTGTGATCACCAGCCATGTCAGTCACAGCAACTCTTCAAAGAGGGAGGCTGAACTGCACATCAGATATGACTTCATTCTTTGTATTTATAAGGCAAAGCATAAATTCTAACAGGTCCACTAGTTATATCTATTGATTTGGTACTTAATCATATGAACACAATGAATATTCAGTGCCTGTATGATATAAAAAGAACAATCAGAATAAGCTATTATAGGTGCTGGAATCTCATTTAAAATCTAATTAGGTCTAGAACAAAACTAGAGAAGTCCTGTCTGAGTATGAAGAAATGAATGTGTCTATATAATGAGTGAAATGTCTTCTTTTTTTAACCCATCTCTTGGCATGTATTAAGAAACTAGCATTTTTTTTTTTTCCAGTTCCTACTTAGAAAATCATTACTCTGTCTAGCTCAGACAATGTCTGGTACCCTCATGCTTTGACTTACAGATTAAACTGATCAGTCCAAGCTGTGTAACTGTGCACTGCTTTATACATAGCATGGTTATGGGCACAGTCTTAGACGTGGTCAATGCAACTCAAGCATCAATTGTTTTGTAGCTGTCCCTATCACACTGCACTGACTGGCCTAAAGCCTTAGGGTTGCATTGCCCACAGTGCTAATGGACCAGCATCCCTACTGACCAGCACCTCTGAAGTACTCTAGGCTAGACCAGATGCTTACAAGTAGTGAAAAGAGTCATTGCAGCAAATACTGTGTGCATCAAGGTCTGTCTGCCTACAGCACTGGAGTGTTTCTTTTCCCGGCAGCATTTGACCTCTCCGTGGGCAGCAGTGCCATGGAGAAATGGTGCATCATGGGCTACAACTCGAGCGGGTGATCCCAAACTGAAGCATCACAAAGATCCTTGGTGGGTTCTGAGACTGCTCCCCACAGGCAGCTGCAGATGAGAAAGTAGTGTGGTGAGGAAGTCAGAAAAAGGAGCCACAGGGCAGTTGAGGTTATTGCTTGCTGTTAGAGTCAGTGAAGACCTCTTTCCTTCAGCTTTGTTCACATGATTTATTGGCCAGCAGCAACAGCAGCAACAGGATGGCTTCAGGTACAGATGCACCACCTCAGGAAATCCAGCTGCCTTTAAAACCTGTGCAGAGTGGGGCTCGACCATTAGTTCTTTTATAGTAAAAAGAGTGGGAGATAGGAGAATCCTATCCTGTACTTGAAATCCACTTAGGGCACTAAGATGTCATGCAAGAAATCCTGGGGAATAAAAAAGGCATCTTGCAGGCTTGATTTAAAAATGTATCTGTTCAGACTCCCAGATTAGGACAGAGCCCGCCTTGCCATTTATAAAAGGAGATGTATAGATGGATGTAGCTCTATCAGTGTTATACACATGCCTGGATGATTAGGTAAAAATAGATCATAATTTGGTTCAGCATTTTTATTTTGCAGGAAAACGGAGTACTACAAGTATATGCTCGTACAGAAATCTTTGTGCAAGTGAATAAAACTGTTTTTCAGAACATGTATTGATTGCCTCAGGGGCAGAGGAAGAACAGAACCAAGGAAAATAAACACCTTTCAGCTAACCATGTTCTGCAGATAGGACATGGCTTTCTGACTTCGGGGTATATCTTTCTGTTAAAACTGTGCCAGCAAAGGTATCTGTTGTTCAACGCCTGTTCTACTTTCCCTTGTGCTTTTTTCTTGGTGAACCAAAATGTTTGTAGGTGTGGGTTCAACCAACTACATAAGATTATTCACACTCTTGCTGTCTTTCACTTGTTTGCTTTTTTCATGTTGGTGATGCAGGAGGGCAGTTAGAGACCAAGACAGAAAAGGCACTTGGGGTTTTCTGCCATGTGAGTCTGTAGACCTCTCTCAGGAAATGTTTTCTCTGCTTTTCATTGCAAGAAAAAAAGAGTTTAGGCTTCAAAATCTGATCTGGCTTGAAACTCCTCTAGCTTCAGGTGTCTGTAACTGGCCATTCCTGTTGCTAGCAGTGGGGATTTTGCTTCACAAAGGGTTGCAGAAAACTGCTTAAATTTAGCGTCCCCGGGAGAGTAATCAAGAGTTAAAAGCCTCTTTGCATGCCTTGAGGTTTTCACAGATAAATACAAACCTGACATCTTTGACTTAGCTTTCCTGCAGTGATGTCATCTGACAGATGACGTCTGTCTGTCTGTCACAGGCTCTCCACACTGTGCCCCCCACGCAAGGCAGCAACAGGAGGGAGAGCAGGTCAGCATGCACCGAGAAACCCAGCCCTGCCCTCCCCAAACCAGGGGCAGAGGGAGAATTTGTGTGGTGGTGTCTTGGGTTAGAAAATACCCCAGGCATGCTGCAGTACTGCAGTGATGACACCATCTGAAAATACCTGTGTGGAGGGTGCTGGGAGCAAATGCTGTGGCTGTAGTGTGACCTGTCCCCTTCCAGGGACTGGGAAGCCCTGTCTCCTCCTGTGCTGCCTTGCTGCAACTGACCTCGTAGCTTTCCCAATTTTATCACCATATCAGATGAGTGCTCTGTGTTGTTTGGTTGGTTGTTTTTTTTCTTTATTAATAACAAGATTGAGAAAAACTTCAGTTACTTAAAAGTACTTTTACAAAAGTACTGTCACTCACTTCACATGGGTTGTCTTGAATAAAGGCAGATTTGAGCTTGCTCAGCTGGGCGGAGTTGAGCTGGTGAACTGTGTGCTTTGCTTTAACAGTTTGTCTGGGTCTAATCCATGCTTAACTTGTCAAGCTGAGGCAGCCAGAAGATGTGAGTGGTTCACCCTGTAAGTGAACCACTGACATCTGTGCCTGTGTGGGAGCCTGTGGGTTGCTTGACATCAGTGAATGTGGCTTTGACCGGATTCAGACTTTCCTGACCTGGGAGGTGGTCAAGGTGGACTGTGCTGGTCCTCCAGACCCTTGAGGTCTGAGCCAGAAAGCCTCATAAAAGCCATGCAAACCTATTCCCTGACTACAGTTAATTTTGGATCTTCCACAAATGGCAGTAAGAGTGCAACACTCACCTACACACTGCTGCAGGGCCCTGCAAAACAAGGCAGAGTCTGGCAGAGGAGGGTTGAAAGGCTGCAAGAGTTTTCAGGGGAAGCTTTGCCACCCTGCATGTGGTGGGATGATTAGATGACTGTGCTTGATTGCTGAATTTACACTGCTGTCTTTAATCATCCTTTATTCAGTGACTACACCCAGGTTTTTCTCATCCTGTGTTATTTCCAGCCCATAACACAAAATCTCATGTTCTTCAGGTGACAGTTTCAGCCTCCCTTGTTAAAGGTCAGTTTGTGCAACTTTACTTTTAAATGAAGTCCATGAATGGGACCATGAGTTAGCAAACCCAGAGGTCAGAGTTTGCCCAAGAAGCTGGCTAACAACTGCTAAATACACACCATGCTAAATGGTAATTTCCTGAAAATACAGCTCTGGGTTCAGAAATGACATTTCATTCATGAATTAATTTTGCTGTTGCTGAACATTTGCAGCTAGAATGATCTATATGCGTTGGAATCCTATTCCTAACCCACCTTTGATGGGTTTTGATGACACAAAAGCCAAGGCAGCTGTTCTAGGAAAAGTGCCATTTACAACGATGTACTTGGACTGCAAAAGGCTCAGCCTGAAGCAGTGTTACAGTGAATTCAGAGCTGCCAACTGCGAGTAATCCCACCCCAATCGACTGGCTAAAATATCATTATTTCCAGTATAAGGAATTATATTTACAAGTACATTGCTTCACATGTAAATAGAGAATTAAAAGGAATCAAGAAAGGCCATTCTGATATTCTGTCCAGATACTGTATTCACATAGGGACTAACCAGTAAGGATCTGCTCCTTGCTAAGCTTTCTGAATACTATATTAACATTGTGAATATTAATATTTAGAAGTATAACCCAAGTTGTGCACATCATTCCACCTGTAGTAACTGATTCCACCATTTTAGCCCTGCAAATTCAACTTATTGAGGCTTAGTTCAATCTTCATACCACAGCCAGCCGAGAGAAGTTCCAGGACCTCTCTTTACCAGAGACAAATTGCACTCATGAAAAGCTGGCTCAGTAAGCAAGGGATGACTAGATAAACTTCAGTCACTTGATGCCACTGAACCTGTGAAAATAAGGCTGGGTTAAGGAAGGCCAAATGCTAGGTCAGGATGGCCACCATGGACAACATGGGGTCCTAGCAGCACAGGGCTGCAAAGCAAACATGCCACGTGCAGAAATAGCCAGTGTGGCAGTCACCTCCTGAACGTACCATGCGGTCACCAACTATAGGCCTGAGTCCTACTTGATGCTAGGACAGCTACAGAAGGGGTTTCAGGAAAGAAATATTTCATTGCTAGTGAAGAGGTTTAATTGGCATGAGATTAATTCCTGAATTAGTGTGTATTCCTCATGGTTTGAGGAGGATGAGGAAGGTGATTTGATATAATGATGGTTTCCTTGCTTTTCTTCTTGCTGTAACGTATCAAACTCTACAGAAGTGAGCAGTTGTTGGGTATGTCCCTAGACTTTTCAGGCTGCTTTGTATGGATCCTAATTTTTGCCTGATATGTGTTGCCTTCCACAACTATATTCTTCCCAGGATTTGATTTTGATTCTGTTCCATCTCATCGGAGATGAATGGGTTTAATCAGAATCTCTTAAACCCACTTCATTCAATGGTAACCCTTTATAAGATGCTAAGAAACGTACTGCAATCTTCTCCTGGAAAGGCAAGAGGCCAAATGAAGGGGGGGATTTTAGCTTCTAACTAGATTCTAACTAAGAGGCTCTGAGGCTTTATAAGATTTTCCAGTGATAGCCTCATTTGGCCTCTATAAATGGAAGCTAGGCAAGAAAATACAATCTATCTGTCTGCTCTGAAATGTACCTATTGATTTCAGCAGTCGTACTGTAATTGCTCTCACAAATCAGCTAATTGAGATCCTTAATGAAAGGTGACTTAAGCAGCAGTAAATTTTGCGGTTGCCCCCCCAGTGGACAGCAGCTGACCAAATCTGGTATTCCTTGTTAACCACATACAAATCTTTAAACTCATTCAACCAAGTGACTGGAATTAATGAAGTTTATCGCAGTGCTTGACACTCTCATTCATCTCTTGTGAGTGGGTTTTGTAAGGCTGAGCTGATGCTGGTGTCATTGTGCTCTGCCAGAGAAGTGCTTTTCATCAACCCCAGACTCCTGTAGAAAGGGCAGACCTCAGAAACTGGATGTGAAGATGCAATCATGCCAGTGTTCTGCAGTCATATGGGAGCATCAGGTCTCATGTCTAGGGCATGGCTGGGTCATCCTTAGAGCTGATACAATTCACAGCTCATGAGATCCTTGACACCAGAGCATGCACAGGATTGGCCTTGGGGAGGCTAGGGCGTCAGGTCTAGGGACAGGACCATACCTGGAAAATGCTCCTTCTAAGTCAAGGCAGTAGTGCCAGAGGTTTGTGGCTCCTCAAAGCAGCTCTGCACCTGGAGCATTTTCTTGCTTCAGGGACCACAGAGCATCTCTCTGTTGCTTTAGTGTCTGCAACTTGGGCTGGGAGGAGGGAAGCACCCACAGCCAGGGCATGAAATGCAGGCACTGAAGGGGAAGGTGGGCGTAAGGGCACCATGGGAGCTTCTTGTTCAAAGCCTGAGATGAGGCAGCTCTGTTTTGCAGCCGTTTCAGAATGGGTTTAGCATCTCTTTGTTCTCCAGTTTGCATGTGTGGTTTTCTGCCTTCGTTTTGCAGCTCTCACTGGTAGGAGAGGATTCTATGAAGTTCTTCTGAAGGTTCAAAAAAATTAGCATACTTTCTCCTCTGAACTTTCAAAATCCAACTAAAGGCTTTTAGCTGATTATCTCAAGTCTCTTCTCTCTAATGACTTTCCAGTTTCTTGATGTTGAGCAAAAATCAGCGGATAAGTCTCCCTGTTAGATATAATTATCTAATATATATTGAACTTGGGAAATTATTCAGTTAATTTTGTCTTTATCCCTACATTTCCTGTTAGACATTTGAAGCATAAGCCTGCAATGCTCTCTTAATTATTGCATCCTGCTGATGTTATTTTCCCATTTTTTTAAAGATAAGCACGTGCTTAAATGGGATCCTTTGAAAGAGGGAAATGAAAAGTTTTCATAATGTGTGATTGTGGTTTGAGTGCACAAATATCACTGACTAAGGTGAACGCTGATTTTTGATTGAAAAAGTCACCACTGATTTAGCAATTTTTATTTTTTTTGCAGACATGGCAATGGGCCGAGGGGGAGGGCATTTGCTTTAACAGGAAAAAGGGTGTTTCTCTTGATTAGATTTTGATACTGCCTCTGCATATCATCCTTCCATGGATGAGTTCTTGTCAAAGTGGAGCAATACCAATAAGAATGATCATATCCCATACTTAACTGCTTTAGATATTTTTTTAAACACTTAACAACTGTTTGGCTGATTATAAAGAAACTATTCATATGTTAGGACATGCAAGAGAAGGAGACTATGCTGTAGTTTTATGCAGCTGCAAAACTCTTGCAGCCCTGCTTACTAAGAGCCTTCAGCCATGGAGTAGCAGTTGGGATTGCACTGTGCATGGCAGAGCTTTTGCTGCCATATCTTGTCTTCCTAGTGGATGAGGGGAAATCTTTCCTGTGGCTCTTTTAAAGTCCTCAAAACAATTTAAAGACATTTTGTTTTGACAGAAGGGATTGGCTCCACTGTACCTATGCTTGTTTTCAAGGTATAATGTCACTGGGGCAACCACCCACCTGTGCACCAGATTTTGTCACAGGGCTGTTAAGGCAGACGGGTATTTTGTCCTAGCAAATTGCAGTCTATCAGGGTTTTTTCTTCTTTCCCCTAAACAGTACTTATGTACAATTTGATTAATTCCTTGGGATCATAGAACAATATATCTATTCTTGGATTTTATTCTAGTCTGAACAGAGCATGTAATTTTTATTTTATTTTTTATCGTGAGCAGAACCCATTACCGCAAAAATATGCAGTTAGCTCAGCTGAGAAAGTAGGTCTGGGTCTCACTGCTGGTTTTCCTTTCCTTGTCTATCCCTGATGCCTCTTGTTCCCTCTTTGTGAGTGCCAACTCCATCACAGAGTAGCCTGACAGCGGGGACATGCTGAGTTCCTCTATTTTGATATTGCTGTTGCGATACGAGGCTGAATGGTAGTTGGCAGCAAAATCCATCCCTATACCTCCAGAGACTCATTAAAAACGGGTAGCTCTGAAGTACCGCAAAATGATTTCTGTTTGGACTACACTGCCAATTTAACAGATGTGTGAAAGGTGATATGATTAAGTAGATTCTTGTAAGGAAATTCCTCAAACTAGGCACTTTCTAAAACTCCTAATAAGTGTTCGCTTATTAGATCAACTTTATAGACATAACTTCTCATAACCACGTACTGCGTGCCTGACAGAGAGTACAGATATTTTTTAGCATCACACAATTTCTTACACAACTTGCAATAATTTGTGTATTTGTTTAAAACAAGGGAGTACCATCATTGCACCATTTCAGGACACACAGTGTTTGAGCAATGCAGCTGCTTCCATTTGATCTATCTGGCCTCGATCAGCTTTGACTCCTCCAATTCTCCTTCTCCTGAAGCTTGCACAGACCTCAGCCTCCCATTCCCCTCAGTCAGGGAGGGTCCAGCACAAGGTTCATGAGGGCAGCAAGCACACGGTGCACAACACTGTCACTGCATTATCCACTGAGCATATACAGTTTTGGGGGCAGTGGATTTAGGAATTGTACATAAACAAACCACTTCTTGGTCAGGGTTTGTCCACAGCTAGATACTCTAGTTGAGTTCAGACCCCACTGAAATAGATTTGCCACACACACCCCCCCCCCCATCGTCAGCCGCCCCCCCACCCCCCGCCCCTATTTGTTTGTTTCTTGT